>SKCR01000032.1:0-127550 GCA_019454045.1 Zanthoxylum bungeanum
GTATCAAAACACACCTCTTAACTCTCAGTACTGTAATTCCAATAAAAAATTTCTTCGACCCTACTTCCAGTCCTTCCAGAGGATCGTCACCACCCCACTGTCAAATAGAGCAATGTCAAATGGATACAAGACATAGACAATTGATGGTGGAAAATATTGTGTTTTTGATGAATTTTCTAATTATTTTTAACCCTACTCATTGAAACAACACCGTTAACGGAATGATGAAAAACAAAACACTTTTGAAAACAACTAGTGGATTTTGGAACATTTTCAAAGTAAGAGAGTAAATAATAATTTCGCCTAGTTCAAATAATAATTCCAATTCAATGATATTAAACGACCGAATTACACTTGTGATGTCAGCACTTATTTAAAGCCGTTAACAGAATGGTTTAAAATGGAATAATTTTTAAATAGCAGATGGAAAATAAAAAACACTTTCAAACTTTTCGTGGAAAACGGTACTTACCTAATTCATCAGATATAAAAAAGATAATTTTCCTAAAATTTAAAATAAAATTTTTAAGTATTACTTTTATAAACTTTGGGGCAAAAGCCTAAAACATATATTTTATATCATGAAAAAAAAAATTCGTTTGCGGATATTTTTGAAATATATTCAGTAGACTATGCTATAACTGTACAGATTTACGATTTTGATAATTGTTTTAGGGGTGGATAAAAAAAATAATTGAAATTGAAAAAATTGTACCGAACTGAAGTAATATATTTTAATTTCAAAAATGACTATTCGATATTTTAATTAAAAAATCGAACCGAACAGAATTAGAAATAAAATAATATTTTAAGTAAAAAAAAAAAAACGAATCGAATTGAATTAACTGAATGATTGAATTTATTGAATTTTTTAAATGTAATCATGTTATGTTGTTATGTTATATATTATATTTGTTACATTATTTAATTTATTTAGTGTTTATTTATGATTAATTTCTTAAAATATTTTTAATTTTTTACTTTGGTACTAATTTTTTAATTTTCCTACATTTTAATAATTTAAATGATTATTGTATATCATGAAAAACTTTTATAGGTGTAGTTGTAATGATTGAAGAGTTATATTGTTAAAAAATAAATAAATGATAAATTGTGAATGTTACTAATTTTTTAATTTTTATTGTTATTGTTAAAAAATTGAAAAAATCGAATTGTACCGAACCGACAATAAAAATATTTACAATTTAAAAAAAAAATCGTATGGTTATTTTTTTTAAAAAAAATGAATAATTATAATTATAATTTTTTTTTATAATTATACCAAATCAGACGAAACCACGCCTGCTCCTAAAATTTTAATTTTTGAGTTGTGCTCGTTAGATTTATATATAAGGATGACAATTGAGACGTCATGTCTTGAACCAGTCTTATCATGTTCTGATTATGATTTATGATGAAAAATTATCTCGAACCCTAATCGATTATTTGAATCGAGACAAAAATCATTACAAATCTCGAATCAAATATGTTGAGTGGTCACGTGCATTGCACACTCTCTTCGCACGTGCCTTTTACTTAAATATTTGACTTTGTTTGTGTTAAAGGTTGAGCCGATTTTTAGTCTCAATTATTGACCTAATAAGTTTTATAGTACGATATGAAACATCCCTATTGGTTAGAATTCAGTTGATGTTAATATCTGAAATATAAATATAAATATATATATATATATTTGGTCTAAAATTCGAGATTTATTTTGAAAAATCATTTCAAATCCCGATCAGAATTTTCTACCATTTCTATCTTAGATTATGTTATAATTTTTACAAAATATTTTATTAAAAAAATAAAACTTTGAGGCTTTCATAGAAAGACACTTGCAATAATACAAGTATACAACCATTATACATACCGTAACAAAATTTAATTGTAGTTTATTTTCTTAATGATCCAGTTGTAGATTTTAAAGTGTATCCTTTATCTCATTGTAGCCAAGCACAAACTAAAACATCAGATTAGATTAATAAAAGTATTTACTTAATTGAAATGCTTTCGTGGTCCACGAATCACGTGACAAAGGTGGTGATGTTGTCAGAAATCACGTGAGTTCTAAAGCTTAACCAATGGGGTGGGTCAAAATTCAAATTCCACGTGGCTGGAATCAATTGAGTGTTTATAATAGTCCACTTTCCTTTCATGTTTCCTCACACGTGCGCCATGTCCTAGCAGATGAATACGATAGCACGTGTTGAGGGGTCACGTGCATTGCACACTCTCTTCGCACGTGCCTTTTACTTTAATATTTGGCTTTGTTTGTGTTAAAGGTTGAGCCTATTTTTAATCTCAATTATTGACCTAATAAGTTTTATACTACGATATGAAGCATCCCTATTGGTTAGAATTGAGTTGATGTTAATATTTCTCTATTTCAATCAATTAATCAAATTATTGTCTCAGTCTTAGATTTAATTAGATCGAAGCAACGTTAGTGTTGAACTTTACAAAGAATAATGCTACATTTAGAAATCTGAAATATATATATATATAATATGAAATTTTTATGGAGTCCCCAAATGACGTGGCTTGATGGTGTAGGGTTCAGAATCTCATATTGAGGTCCTGAATTCGAATTCAGAAAGTGTGTTTCTTGTAAGAACTTGAGACAGTCAAAGGTTTTACCAGCTCCGCTTAAGCCTGAAAGGAATGGTTTGACAGCGAAATTGGAATTTCCAAAAAAAAAAAAAAATTCATGTGGCACTCATACTATTCACCTCATGGTAGTGAAATAATAAGATAAACAACCACATTAACACTTCAAAAAGTAATCGTTTAACATGCAATCACTTATCATAATGTAACGTCAATTGAGATGAATCTGGTGTCATTGTTACACCTTGTAATTTAAGAACCCAATGATCTTACAGCTGAACTTGGAAATTCAAGAGGCAAAACTGCAATGGGAGAGAGCCTTCAAAGCAGAACATAATTTTGTTGATCCAACAAAATCTTTTTCCCATTAAATGAGGTAAATTACATAGATTTTTTTAACGATATTGGACTATAACGGGTACTATTTGGTTTCAGGTTCATGCTAACGAGTGCCCTAAAGACACTCGTTAGCATTTCTCTCGGTTTAAATTAAATGCTACTCAAGGTTTAAACATGAGGGTAAATATGGAAACATGTAAATGTTATGGGTCTTCATTGACCATTGTGATGTCAATAGGCTGGAACAGCCCGAAGGAAAACGAGACCGGCCCAATTGGCAGTACAAGTTTCATAATTTAATTGTAAATTTAAAAAAAAATAAAAAATAAAGTGAAGCTTTTAAAAAACCACTAAAATTCTATTAACACTTCTTTTTTATTTTATTTTCCTAAAGTACCGTACATTCTCATGGATCCACCTCCTCCTTCCCCTTCAGCTCTCATTTGGCAGAGGGTAGGTCTTAATAGGTATGGTAAAAACCTCCATAGATATGGAGCTTGTGAGGATCCAATATATTATGATTAGGTAAAGAATTGTTATTTGAGGGTCAGATACGGATATTGACATCCCTGATCTAATAAATATAAAATCCATGTATGAACGGGAGTTCGCTGGACTTGTTAGAGTAGGACCAGATACATGTCAATTTTTCATATCCGTTGATTAAACGGATCAAATACATATATTGACATTCCTATATCGTATTCGACCGGTTGCCATATTTAGATCCTAACGTCAAGTAAAGAGTCTCACCAATTGATGATCTGTGACCTATTAACTTTAAAATGATAAATTTCATAATTTCCTAATATACGTGACCCACCATAATTTAAAATAAAAATTATTTTAACTTACTCCCTCTCAATTGGAAGAGAGTGATTGGGTTGACATATGTCCCATAAGGGTATTCAGAGGATCGACTCAATTCGAGACCCAACCCGATGTAACTCGACCTGACCTGGTCGGGTTTGTAAAATAAAAAAATGATTTCGGGTCAGACACGATCCGACCAGAAAAATCAGATCGGGTCACGAGTTCAATTAAAAAAATCGGATTTGACCCGACCCAACCCGATTTTGAAGATTTTTCCATTTTTTTTTCTTTAGTTAATTTATCAAAATCATCTTAATTTTAACCCAACAATTTCTCATTTGAGCTAATCAACTACTTCACCAAATTTGTACCATTAAAAATATATAATTATGTGTTACAACGTTTGACCCAACCCGACCCCAGCCAAAATCCCCAAGTTTGACCCGCCCCTAACACATCCAAACTCCCCACGTCTGACCCGACTCGACCCACAGAAACCCGACTCAACCCGCAACGACCCAACCCGCACAGGTTTCCCTTCCAATTTTCGAGTTTTGGGTCTTCCTATCTACATGAGCCGACCCGATCCAGTCTAATAAAATTTTTAAAAACCCGACCCGACCCGTGAAAACCCTTAATGTCTTTTCCCCCTCATCTCCGGCCTCTCCGCGCCCATTACTCATCCGAATCAATTTCTTCAAATCTCTTTATTTTCCTTCAAACGGCTTCCTTTAACTTGTAAAAATATATATATTGATTCGTGTTGATGGTGTTTTTTAACACGAGAAAGGTATAAATACCGAGGAGGGGTAAAATGGATATTACATAACCAAAAGTGAGGTGGCAAAGACCCAATGGCCTAGAACGAGATGATGTCTAACAGAGAGACCCGACCTCGTAGTACATAAGAGTTCTCCCGAGAACATAGCATCTTAAAGGATGAATCAAATTGTGATACCGACCCGACCATATAAAGGTTGGTGATTTGGGGTTTTTTTTTGAAAATTTTATAAAATCCGACCCGATGAGGTCATTGTCTATGAAACCCGACCCAGTTGAAGTGAGGGGCAGGACTTCGATGAGTATCATCCACCTTGGTATGCCGACCCGAGGAACAAAGATTGGATCACGAGCTGACCAATATTGAAGCCATGTGACGTATGCCCTAAATAGGAAGATGTGCTTCCAGAAGATTAATGATGACAGAGGAACAACAACAGTTTATAATGGCAGTAGCCCTAGCTAGCCGCCATAGACCGATGGAGTAGCAAGGTAGTGGCAGAGCAGAGCCGCCGTAGGCCGGTGAAACAACAGAGGAATGAGCTGATCTCATTGGCTAGATTATGGGTGGTTGCGGACGACAGTAACTGTAATGATGACCTAGTGACACCAGCTAACATCATAGTTAGTAGAACAATGTATTTTGAAGCTTATATAAATGGGTCGAAGTCACAAATTTAAGAGTTGATAATTTTTACACCGCACTACTTGAAAACGATTTAGAGCTTAAGAACTAGAGATAGAGAAAAAAACTGGTCAGTTACCCGATCACTTGAGAGAATTATACGGGGTTGTGTAAGACTTGAGGTGCTTTATTACTATATTAGTTTATTCCCTCATTTGTAGCTCGGGCCGGTCTTGACCCTGAGCAGTGATAAAATACCCTCTTTTTTATCTCATGGACGTAGGTATGAGTCACTCTCCACCGAACCACGTAAACTATGTGTTTATCCTGTCTCTTTGCTAAGTTTGTGTGATTCCCACTAACCAAATAAATTCACTATTGAGGGAGATTTGTTCGATGGGTGAATTCTTTTATTTGTCCTGGGAACGAAAAACAACCATCAACTTTTGGCACTGTCTGTGGGGATCAGTCCAAAAAATAGTTCAACACACTAAGATGATGACATGAGATGAGAATCATAGAGCTCCAAAGGCCTCAAGGCCGGAGTGGATGGAAAAGATGGATGGGAACCTATTGTTAGAAAGGGAAAAAGCTAGAGAGGATAGAGAGGCAACCCAAACCTTTATAAATACCATGATGGAGAAAATAGAGATGGTTGAAAAGATGTCAGGAGAAACAGCTCATGTGGGGCTTAGTAGAATGAGAAAAAAGATTGCTAGCGGAAATATGATAACTGAAATAGAATGGGATCGAAAGATCGGAATGACGAATGCACACAAGGTCATATTATTGGTCATGGCCAGTGTTGCGCCAACAATGTAATCATCTAGTAACAACCCATACTTTAGAGAGAGTGACTTGGGGCGTTATCAGGAACGAGGGCATAGAGCTCTGAGTGGGAAAAGATACCACATTCGGAGTGATGAGATATATGCCATAAAGCTTCATATAATGTAAACGGAATTATATTTTAGTAAAATATTTGATTTAAATCGCATATTATAAATTATCTTGTTTACACATAATTACTTATATACCTTCATAGTTAATGTATGAGTGTCATACACAAGTTGATTTAAATATAAAGTTAGTAATTTAAAATATTCATAGAGAACAAACAAAACAGGTACTTTAATTGTGGTTTATCTATAGCTGTAGTCCATTTTATACTTATATGATGACCTTGATCTGAGATCGTCCATATAGTGACATGAGGATGAAGACACCTTGTATGATACGATCAAATATGACTGGACCCATATAGAAATGAATATATTATAATATTCATTAAATAAAAAAAATTCATTTCAATCTATTAGATGGTCATATATGGATTAATTTGAATCCTGAGTGTACTGCGAACTCCTGTATGGCAGACTGTGTCATTTGATTTACAAAGGTGATGTTGGTATAACAATCCCGACCAATAGCTACATACTTTGGGGACTGACACGCTCAAAAAAGTGTTGGGTTCTCTAAGATCATGCCAAGGATCTATTAAGCATAAAATTTATGTGAATAATCAAAGTAAGTTGCGGAAAAAGTACTCACATTGATCGACAATGAGGATGTAGGATTTCAAAAATTTCGTTCCTTTGTGTAGTGCTCCAAGCTCCTCTTTGTATGAATGATTTAGCTCCAAGCTTGAACTTAGAATTCCAAAATCTTGGATAGGTTTCCCTAACACCTTTGAATGACCCCCTTTTGTGTGCTAGCAGTTAAGATTTTTGAATAAAAAAATCAAGAAATGTGAACCCTAGGTTCACGCCACAATGGAGAGAAATAGAGGAAGTGATTCGGCCCCAGGCCAAAGAGATGAAGAGAGAATGTGTTTTTGTTACTTGTGTTGTGTGTAATTGTTTTCCAAAAATCAATTTTGGTAAAAGTCATTCTAAATGACATAAAGTAAGCTTGTGTGTTTTAAAAGCTTCCACCAACCACCAACTTCCATCAACCAAAAGGTAACAAAGTTAACTAGTGATGTGACTTGTGTGTGGGCCCCACTTTAATTAAAATCTGAGTGGGTCCGCAAACACATTCCGGGCTCGGGTTCGTTAATTCCAAATTAACGAATTTTCCGTTGTGACTTAATTAAATCAAATTTAATTAAATAATTATGCCTAGCAAAATTACTATTAAAGTTGCTTACGAATTAATTCTAAATTAATTCGTTTGCCCGAATTAAAATCCAATTTTAATTTCACTTCGAAATCTAATTTCATTTAATATATCGAATATATTATTTTATCGATTAATTCTAAATTAATCGTTCTCTCTCTTCTATTCAAGTTTTATCCCAGATAAATTCTTGCCGTAATTAATCATAGATTAATTTTCTCACTCTCATAATTAATCCTAGATTAATTCCGTTCGAGTCAAACATCATCGATGCATCTTCGGAAAGCGACCCATGAGATCCCTGGATATGTTGGCAGTAAATCCGGTCGTCGGACTATCCGAACACATGCGTACCCGGTACCACGTTCCTACCGATTTACAAGACATGGTTTGCTTCTAGCAAAGCGTCATGCCTACCCTATTGGACAATTATGACCCATAGCATCACTATTTGTACATAACATTGTGTTGTTGTACAAATTAACTATGTGACAAAGGAAATTGCTCTTTTATCATTTGTAATTGGATTACCAAGATACATAAATGATAAAAGTCCATATGATTAGTACCGGATTAATAAGATATGAGACAATATTAATCCACTAAGGTTTAATCATTAAATATCCCTAGTCGTAGTATTATTGAGACTGGACATCGATAATGCGGAATAGACTAGTATTGCACTTGTGCGCGTTGTGGAAGCATAACAACATAGTTCTCATATATTTAAGTATTGGATACTTATGCAAGTGTGATAGAAGGTTGTGTTTACCGATGGTACGAGAATAGCTTCGCTCTGGATAGACCTCTCGGAATTCCATTGGTAGTATGACTATGTGTCTATGGGAATCGGAGGGTAGGTGTATTTGGTCTTAACCTGAGACTTGCATCGCTAATACTTGCGACAATCAATATACTTTGGTTTTGGTCGTCCGGGGCTTTAACAGGTTCCGTGTACGCCTCTTCTGGGTATATTGAGAATCGTAGTGTATTGGGTGTGATGTCAAGATGGAAGTATCACTCCAGTCATATGGAGATGATGATCACGCAGGATAAAGAACTAGTACTCTCTAGTACTGCAGTCATCGGGATAATATGACTAGGTCATGATTATCCGATTATAGAGACTAGTTACCAGAGATCCGATATATGCTTCGTACGGGGTAGACACAGTTCCAGCCCCAGGCCTAGCATCTGACATTCGATACTGGATCGCAATACGCAATACTACGTATACTACGCCTGCCATAGATCACATATTCCTTAAAAGAATATTTCTGGAGAATTAGATTAATTTTCCCTAATTGCTTACCTTGGCCGAATCTATAGGACCCTTGTAGGTCATGGTGATTTTCATTTTAAGCCATTGGATGTGTTTAAAATGTTAGGATATATTGATTTGTGATTTAATTGGATTGAAATCAAAATCGGATATAAAAATCCCTTATTGCCGTGAGCTATAGGAAGCATGTTGGAATTGATTTTGCTTCAATTTGTGTTGGACATAAGTTGATTATTTAAAGCATTATTAATTAGTGTAATTGGTATTTTGGAAATATTAGTTTAACTAATTAATTATGGCTATACACTTTAGTTAATTAAATTGTGATATTTGGAATGTTGGAATTTAATTAATTAGGCTTAATTTGGAATTGGGCTATTAATGTTGTATTTGGGCTTAATGGGCTTGGTTGGGCCAAGTTTGGTTTAGGATAATTGGTTGGATCCAATTGGGCCTAAAACCATTTCCATAAAGTCCAAATATGATTAATGGGCCTTTAAAATTTAATTGGGCCTAATGGGCCAAAATTAATTTTATGGCAAAGGGTGATTCCTTATTGGGCTTTGGTTGCCAAAGTCCATGCCTTAATAAATTAATTGAAAGCCCATTGGACTTTAATTGAATAGTATTGGATACTAATTGGGCCTTTGAGACCCGTTAAGATTGGATTTGGAATCCAAGTCTAAAAGGCACATTTAAAGTGTAATCATTTAATTTGGAATTAAATAAAGAATTGGTATTGAATACGAATTAAATTGGATTTAATATTGTAGTTCGATATAATTCAAGAATACGTACTTTGAGTACTTATTCTTAAAACGAGTTGGACACGCGCAAATCAAATCGTTGTTTGAACATTGGCTGGTCATTAATCAAAGATTAATTAATTGGATTAGATTGATTGATAACATGCTTTGAGTGAATACATGGATGTGATGTATGAATAATGTATATCAAATGGATATTAGATGGTTGAGGGTGATTTTGGAAATTGTTGTAATAAATTTAGAATTTATTAAATTGGACCTGCGTGTCCAGCCCATTACCTATTGACTCTTTGTATTTCTCTTCTCACCTATTCCCGTCAATGTTAATGAGGTTTCTTTAGAAGTGTTATGTAATTTTGGTAGAAGTAAGAAAAGTGCTAGCCGGGGAGAGGACAAAGAGTGATTTGTTCTAGGAACAATTTGTGAGATATCCATCCGCATATCATTATTAATTTATTTATCGCGCCTTATTATGCTTTTAGAATGCATGTTTAAGGGTGTATGATGAGACCTAATCAAAGATAATTAATTGGTTGCCAATTACGCGAATAACCTTCAACAAATATTAAGCGTTTTCCTTCCATTGAATGATTCATTCTCAAGATCCAAGATTGCACTGGTTTGTTGGCCAAAGTCAAAACCTTTGTCCATCACAGATGTGTTTGAATCATGAAGGCTTTATTCCATATCGCATGTCTTGTCCAAGTTGTGATTTGTTGGCCAAAGTCAAGATAACTTCTTGTCCATCGACATCGATTACGAAGCTTTCCAAGGTCAATGGGTCCCGCTTAACTGGAATCATTAAGCTTGTTGTGCCAAAGCCAAGGCTTAGTTGATTCAGAGGAAAATGTTAGGAAAATATATTGGATATATTGGCATATATATTGTATATATGTTCCGGACTTGGAGGTCCACCTACTGGATCTAAGAATTGGATGAGATCCAATTGATCTTAGAGATCTACCTAGTTAAGTTTCATACAACTTGTTGGCCAAAGTCAAGGTTGTGTGTTATTTAACGGGATCCTAGCCCACTAGGAAACTAGGTTTCCCGAGTACTCCACATAGGGTTAGAGGCTCGCCGAAAAATAGTGGGAGGCGAGTATTAAATTTGCAATTTCGTTTTGATACTTGCCAAAACGCGCTCATTTCATTTTTCGTCATTATTTAAATATATATTAGTTGGACTAATATTTAATTGTTGTTTTAAATTAAACAGTTGGACTGTATTCAAACTACTTCATTTATAGTTGATTATATAATTGGATTATAGTAATCAATATATTTGAATTTATGTTGGACAATTATGACCCATAGCGTCACTATTTGTACAGATCATGGTGTTGTTGTACAAATTAACTATGTGACAAAGGAGATTGCACTCTTATCATTTGTGATTAGATCACCTAGATGTATAAATGATAGAAGGTCCCTATGATTAGTTCCTGGATTGAGAATGATATGAGACAATATCAGTCCACGAAGGATAAATCATTAAATATCCATAGTCATAGTATTATCGAGATTGGACATCGATAAATACGTAAAAGACTAGTAATACACTTGTGCGCGTTGTGAGGGCATAATGACATAGTTCTCATATATTTGGGTATATGATACTCATGCAAGTGTAATATAGGGTTGTGTTTTATCGATGGTATGGGAAACAGCTTCGCTCTGGATAAACCCCCTCGGAATTCCATTGGTAGTATGACTATGTGTCTATGGAAGTTCGAAATTAGGGTAGGTGTAGTTGGTCTTAACCTGAGACTTGCACCGCTAATACTTGCGACAATCAATGTACTTTGGTTGCGGTCGTCCAGGGCTTTAACAGGTTCTGTGTACGCCTATGCTGGGTATATTGAGAATCGTAGTGTGTTGGGTGTGATGTCAAGACGGAAGTGTCACTCCAGTCATATGGAGGTGATGGTCGCGTAGGATACGGTACTAGTACTCTTAAGTACTGCAGTCATTGGGATAAAATGACAAGGTCAGGTTTATCCGATTATAGAGACTAGTTACCAGACATTCGACATGTGTTTCGTACGAGGCAGACACAATTCCAGCCCCAGGCCTAGCACGTGATCATTCGATACTGGATCGACATACACAATACTACGTATACTACGCCTGATATAGATCCTTTATTCCTGTAAGGATATTTCTGGAGAATTGGGTAGGCATGGCGCTTTGCTAGAAGCCAACCTTGTCTTGTAAATCGGTACAAACGTAGTACTAGGTACTTACGTGTTCGGATAGTCCGACGACCGAATTTACTACCAACATATCCGGGGATCTCATGGGTCGCTTCCCGAAGATTCACCGATGACGTATGACTCGCACTTTTAAATTAATCTGGGATTAATTAGAAGAGAGAGAAAATTAATATGGGATTAATTACGGAGATATTTTATCTAGGATAAAATATCAATGAAAGAGAGATAATAATTAATTTGGAATTAATCGATTAATTAATATATTCGATATATTAAACGAGATTGGATTTCGACGCGGAATTAAAATTAGATTTTAATTCGGGCGAACGAATTAATTTAGAATTAATTCATTAGCGACGTGAATAGTGATTTCGCTAGGCGTAATCATTTAATTACGTCGCAACAGAAAATTTGTTAATTTGGAATTAGCGAACCCGAGCCCGGGATTATTTGCGAGCGCATTCGCATTTCGAATTCGAGTGTGGCACGCAAGTCAAATCAAGCGTCAAATCACATGTCACTTTGAGTGATGTGACAATTGATTGATTGATTGATGTGACTTGATGGTAGTTGTTGGAATGGTTGTTGGATTTGATTATTTGACTTTTGGAAAGCCAATTAATTGGTAAATCATTTATTTATTTTATGAAAAATATATAAGTGTATTAGATACACTTTTCCAACAATTCAACACACATCTCTCATCTCCAATTTCTCTCATCTCTCACGCCATTGGGGCTGATTTTCTTTCTGGTTTGGCAGTGAACTGCCGAGAGCCATGATGAAAAAGGGAAGCAAAGTGTTTGGTTTTTGTGGCAAAAATCATAAGAGCTAGCACTCCGAGAGACATGCGAAGGTGATAGGGAAGTCCACCCGTGAGCCGGGAATCGTTTGACGAAGCTTGGAGCTCACCCATGGCCGAATTTGGAGGACTGCAGTAAGCTCACTGCCGTGAGCTGTTGGAGGCAGAAATTCTAGTTTTTGTTCGTCAAAGCGTCGCTCAACCGATTGATGTGAGTATTCCGCAACTTCGTTGATTTGTATTCGCACTTGTTTCATGCTTGTTTATTGATCCTTGGGACCTTAGCAAACACCAACAATTTAACCAATCAAATTATAGTTGATTATATAGTTAGACTATAGTAATCATTATATTCAATTGTACCCGAAATCGTTGATTGGATAGTTGGACTATTGGAATCAAGATAACTGAAAGATTAGCGTTTAGAACATAATCATAGGTGGATTTTTTTTAAACGGCTCCAATTTTCAGATTGGGAATAGAACCTCAGGATAGTCCTGGGAACTGAGAAGTTATTCTATTTTATAGAGAAACCTCTCGGGCCTGAGCCCGGAGTTGAGCAAATAGTGGAGCATGAGTTTTGGAAGACTCATGGTGATGATAACTCTAGTGTTCAATCCTTTATGCTTGATGCAATGACACTTTAATCTTGTCGTCAAAACTAAGGATTAGATCCTTATACAATGATGTTGAAATTAAAGGATCTTCATAGATCTATTCTTAGATCTTAGAAGTACAAATTGCAAAAGAAGCTCTTTCGCTCGTGTATGTCAGAGGGTACATCTGTCGAGCACTAGGTGTCGCAGATGATTGCTGACTTCGATCAGCCAGGTTAGCTGGGCATTACCTACGTGGCCGAGACTACTAAAGATTTGATCTTATAGTCTCTACCCGAAAGCTGGGGCATGTTCATTATGAACCAAGAGTAAACTCTTGGAGAGTTGACGGCTATGCTCAAGGAGGCAGAGCCAGAGCTTCTAAAAGGGGGTAAAGGCACGACAAAGGACATATCCCAAGATGTCTGCCTAAACTGTGGCAAACGGGGTCACTGAAAGCGTGACTGCTGTATGGACAAGGCAGACATGAAGGAAGTGAAGGCGGGGCAAGGCTCTGGCTTCAAGTATGTTTGTCATAAACATGTTCACTACTGGTTTTAAAATTGGATTTTAGATACTGGATGTCGTACATAGATATATGTATTGATGTGCGGGATCTGCTGATAAGAAGGATACTGACTTCAGTTGAGATCGACCTGCGAGTCGGAAACGGGACAAGAGTTGCTATTTTAACCGTAGAAACCTAAGTTTAGGAACTACCCTTTGGGCATGTACTTAAATTAGGAAACTGTTATAATGTACCTAGTTTGACTAGAAACATTATCTTTATATCTAAGTTTAACCCGTTGCGGGTATACCTTTATATTCTAGAACACTAAGTGTTTTGTTTATAAAGATGATATCGAGATAAACACATTAGATGTGAATAACAGTATTTATATTTTGAATATAAATGAATCTCAAACATATAACATGACAAAAAATAGCTCAAACTGAATTATTCAGATGAGACTTATTTGTGGCATTATTGTCTGGGACACATTAACAAGACTCGTATATCCACACTTTCAAAGAGTGGGTACTAGGACAGATTTGATTCTAATCAAATGATGTCTACGAATCTAGTTTATTAGGCAAAGTGCCTAAAACACCTTTTACTTGGTAAAAGTGCAAGTGCCACCGATCTGTTAGCCCTCGTTCATAGTGACGTAAGTGGGCCCATATCTAGCTAGGCTAGAGGTGGATATGAATACTTCGTAACCTTTACGGATGTGGTATCGTGTTATGGTTATGTGTATCTTATGAAACACAAGTCAAAAACTTTTAGAGTTTCGACACGAAGTAGACAGATAGACAGGCTAAAGTATTAAACCGTCACGGTTAGACCGTGGTGGAAAATACTTAAGAAATAAGTTTCTCGACCATTTGAAAGAATATGGTGTTCTTTCACAGTGGACTCCTCCCGGAACACTTCAATTTGACGGTGTGTCTGAACTGAAAAACCGAACTTTGTTGGACATAGTTAGGTTTATGATGAGTCACTCTGAGCTACCAATTTCCTTCTAGGGATATGCATTAAACAGTGCAATACTTATTTTGAATAAGGTTCCATGATAATCTGTTAGACAGACTTCGTATTAGATATGAACATGAAAGAAACTGGGTTTTCTCATTCCTGAAGATTTGGGTATGCTGGGCATATGTTTGGATGATACCAAAAAACCCAAACCCAATCGATATGTGCCTAATTTGTAGGTTATCCTAGGGAAACCAAAGTATAGTACTTATATAACTCACAAGAGAACAATGTAATTGTTGCTCTCCATGCGGTTTTTCTAAGAGGAATACCATATGCAGTGGTAAGTGGGAGGAAGTAAAACTCGATGAAAATCGGAGTAATACTGTTCCAGGCACCGATTCCTTAACGGAAACAACAATTCATCAGGGATGAAACCGTACCAATAATTTTCGAATACACAAGAACCGCGTAAGTCGGAGAGAGTCAGAAACAACCTGGGAGGTATGGGTTTCTGATCTCACCTCATGAAGATGTCAATCTTATTGAGGAATAGGAACTGGCTACGTTTGATGAAGTGATACAAGGTATCAAATCCTTTTATGGCAAAGTGTCATGAAGTCCGAAATAGATTCCATGTATACCAACCAAGTTTGAACACTGGTTGTTGTACCAGAACGCATTGTGCCTAATGGTACTATATGAGTCTTCAAGGTGCCTAATGGTACTATATGAGTCTTCAAGGAAGACATACATGGATGGCAACATACAAACGTACAAAGCTAGGCTTGTAGCGAAAATGTATCGTTATCAACATTGTGTCGATTACGACGAAACCTTTTAACCATTGCCATGATTAAAATCCATTTGGATAATGCTTGCTAATGCTGCATGTTTCATTTATGAAATGTGGCAGCTGAACGTCAAAATCACTTTCCTTAAACGAAAACCTTTTGGAGGATGTTTATAACATCCTGACGGTTTTGTCGCACTAAAACATGCAAACAAGGTTTACAAGTTAATTCGATCCATTTATGGATTGAAGCAAGCATTGCGTTCTTGGAACCAACGTTTTGATAAGATCATAATGGTTTATGATTTAATTAAAAATGAAGATAATTCTTGTGTAAATAAGAAGGTTAGTGTGAGCGCACTGACAATGATTGTCTTATATAATGATGAGATATCCTTTCTTGGAAATGACATTCCCATAATACAATCGGTGAAAGCTTGGCTTTCATGAAAATTCTCAATAGAATACTTGGGAGAGGCAACCTTTATTCCAGGAATAAGAATCTACTGGGATAGATCTAAAAGTTGTTGGCACTCTCCGAGAACTCGTACATTGAAATGATGTACGTGACTTGGTGCCTCATATGCTTTGAGCATATGGTGTCACAATCAGGGCAATCCAAGTGATAGTTACTGGATTGATGTTAAGAACATCCTTAAGTATCTTAGACGAACTAATGATGCTTTCTTATATATGGAGAATGAGAACTTGAAGTGACTAGGTTCACCGCTGCAAGTTTCCAAAATCGAAAAAAAAACGACTATAAGTCGTAATAAGGGTACTATATAGTTTGAATAACGGAACAGTGAGGTGGAAATCTTCCAAGTAAGATACTGTTACCGAATAAACAACAAAAGCGGAATATTGCTACAGTTGAGGCATCAAAAGAAGCAATTTTGGATATGTAAAAATCCTAATTGGATTAGTAGTAGTTCTGTTAGCAGCTGAGCTAGGCTACATCACAGGCTAAAAAATTAATGGTCTCATCAACGATCCAAATATATACTTCAACTATTTCATCTGATTCGTCGGATCATAAATCGTGGCGATGCGATGATCGAATAAATCGCATCAGATGATAACTTTGCAAATCCGCTGACGAAAGCTGTTTCTCAGCAGAAGTTTGAGAGACCCGTGCATAGTTCAAGTGTAGGACACTTGAGTGATTGGCTATAGGCCAAGTGGGAGATTGTTGGACAATTATGACCCATAGCATCACTATTTGTATAGAACATTGTGTTGTTGTACAAATTAACTATGTGACAAAGGAAATTGCTCTTTTATCATTTGTAATTGGATTACCAAGATACATAAATGATAAAAGTCCATATGATTAGTACCAGATTAATAAGATATGAGACAGTATTAATCCACTAAGGTTTAATAATTAAATATCCATAGTCGTAGTATTATCGAGACTGGACATCGATAATGCGGAATAGACTAGTATTGCACTTGTGCGTGTTGTGGAAGAATAACAGCATAGTTCTCATATATTTAAGTATTGGATACTTATGCAAGTGTGATAGGAAGTTATGTTTACCGATGGTACGGGAACAGCTTCGCTCTGGATAGACCCCTCGAAATTTCATTGGTAGTATGATTATGTGTCTATGGGAATCCGAATCAGGGTTGGTGTATTTGGTCTTAATCTGAGACTTGCATCGCTAATACTTGCGACAATCAGTATACTTTGGTTTTGGTCATACGGGGCTTTAATAGGTTCCGTGTACGCCTTTTCTGGGTATATTGAGAATCGTAGTGCATTGGGTGTGATGTCAAGATGGAAGTATCACTCCAGTCATATGGAGATGATGATCATGCAGGATACGGAACTAGTACTCTTTAGTACTGCAGTCATCGGGATAATATGACTAGGTCATGATATCCGATTACAGAGACTAGTTACTAGAGATTCGATATATGCTTCATACGGGGCAGACACAGTTCCAGCCCCAGGCCTAGCATGTGACATTCGATACTGGATCGCAATACAAAATACTACGTATACTACGCCTGCCATAGATCACATATTCCTTAAAAGAATATTTCTGGAGAATTGGGTAGGCACGGCGCTTTGCTAGAAGCCAACCATGTTTTGTAAATCGGTAAGAACGTGGTACTAGGTACGCACGTATTCGGATATTCTGATGACCAGATTTACTGCCAACATATCCAGGGATCTCATGGGTCGCTTCCCGAAGATTCACCGATGACGTATGACTCGAACATAATTAATATGGGATTAATTAGTAGAGAGAGAAAATTAATCTATGATTAATTACGGAGAGATTTATCTGGGATAAAATACTATTTGGAGAGAGAGATAATTTAATTTGGAATTAATCGATAAAATAATATATTCGATATATTAAATGAAATTAGATTTCATAACGGAATTAAAATTAGATTTTAATTCGGGCGAACGAATTAATTTAGAATTAATTCGCGAGCGGCTTGAATAGTAATTTTGCTAGGCATAATTATCAAATTTAATTAGGTCACAACGGAAAATTCGTTAATTCGGAATTAACGAACCCGAGCCCGGAACATGTTTGCGGGCCCACTCGGATTTTGAATTTAAGTGGGGCCCACAAGTCATATCACCTAGTCAACTTTATCTAACTTTTTGGTTGATGTAAGTTGTTGGAGATTGCTTGTTTCTTACACAAGCTTGACTTGTGAATGACATATACCAAATATGATTTGGTAAATGATATAAATTGATTTTTGAAATCAAAACAAATAATCTCTCACCATTTCTTCTCCTTGGCCGAATGGCCTCCCAATTTTCTCTCTTTCTTGGCTTGGCCGAGACATACACAAGAGAAGGGGAAATTTTTTGTTGCAAAAATATTCCATTGCTAGCACATTAAAAGAGTCTTACAAAGGTGATAGGGAAACATATCCATGAGTTTGGAATTCAAGGAGATGCTTGGAAGCTTTACATACATCAAAGGGGAGCTAGGAGCACAACAGAAAGGCTTGGAATTTTTGTTATCTCTTACATCCAAAACCGATCAAAGTGAGTATTTTCCGCATTCTTACTTTGTTGTATTCACATGATTTCTTGCTTAATTGATATTGGTTTGACCTAGAAAACCCAACATACCCAATTCTCCAGAAATATTCTTTGAGGATATATAATATATGTCAGGCGTAGTATACGTAGTATTGCGTATTGCGATCCAATATCGTTATCACATGCTAGGCCTAGGGCTGGAATTATGTCTGCCCCGTACGAAGCATATATCGGATCTCTGGTAACTAGTCTCTATAATCGGATAATCATGACCTAGTCATATTATCCCGATGACTGCAGTATATAAGAGTACCAGTTCTATTCCTACGTGATCATCATCTCTATATAACTAGAGTGATACTTCCATCTTGACATCACACCCAATACACTACGATTCTCAGTATACCCAGAAGAGGCGTACAAGAAACCTGTTAAAGCCTCGGACGACCAAAACCAAAGTATACTGATTGTCGCAAGTATTAGCGATGCAAGTCTCAGGTTAAGACCAAATACACCTACCCTGATTCGGATTCCCATAGACACATAATCATACTACCAATGGGTTTCCGATGGGTCTATCCAGAGCGAAGCTGTTTCTGTACCATCGGTAAACAGAACCTCCTATTACACTTGCATGAGTATCCAATACCCAAATATATGAGAACTTTGCTGTTACACTTCCATAACACGCACAAGTGTAATACTAGTCTATTCCGCATTATCGATGTCCAGTCTCGATAATACTACGACTAGGGATATTTAATGATTAAACCTTAGTGGATTAATATTGTCTCATATATTATTAATACAGTACTAATCATATGGACTTTTATCATTTATATATATCTTGGTAATCTAATTACAAATGATAAAAGAGCAATTTCCTTTGTCACATAGTTAATTTGTACAACAACACCATTTTCTGTACAAATAGTGATGCTATAGGTCATAATTGTTCAACAATCTCCCACTTGGCCTATAGCCAATCACTCAAGTGTCTAACACCTAACTATGTACGGTTCGCTCAAACTTCTGCTGAGAAACAGCTTTCATCAGTGGATTTGCAATGTTATCATCTGATGAGTTTTATTCGATCATCATATCGCCACGATGTATGATCTTACGAATCAGATGAAATAGTCGTAGTATATACTTGGATCGTTGATGAGACCATGGAACCTTAGCCTGTGTTGTAGCCCATTCAGCTGCTAATAGAACTACTCCTAATCCAATTAGGATTATATAGATCCAAAGTGCTTCTTTTGCTGCCTTAGCTGCATCAATGTTCCGCTTTTGTTATTTATTCAGCAACAATATCTTGCTTGGAAGATTTCCAGCTCACTGTTTTGCTTATTCAAACTATGTAGTACCCTTATTGTGACTTACAGTTTTTTTTTGTCGGTTTGGAAACTTGCAACGGTGAACCCAGTCACTTCAAGTTCTCCTTCTCCATAACTTAAGAAAGCATCCTTAGTTCATCTAAGATACTTAAGGATGTTCTTAATATCAATCCAGTGACCATCACCTTGATTGGCCTGATTGTGACTCCATATGCTCAAAGCATATGAGACACCAAGTCGCGTAAATATTTTTCAATGTACGAGTTCTCGGAGAGTGTCAACAAGTTTTAGATCTATCCCAGTAGATCCTTATTCCAAGAATAAAGGTTGCATCTACCAAGTATTCCATGGAGAATTTTAATGAAATCCAAGCTTTCACCGATTGTATTATGGGAATGTCATTTCAAAGAAATGATATGTCATCATTATATAGGACAATCATTGTCAGTGCGCTCCCACTAACCTTCTTATATACATAAGAATATTTACTGTTTTGAATGAAACCATATACCATTATGATCTAATTAAAATGTTAGTTCCAAGAATGCAATGTTTGCTTCAATCCATAAATGGATCGATTTATCTTGCAAACCTTGTTTGCATGTTTTGCACGACAAAACCGTCAAGATGTTGCATACAAACTGTTGGACAGTTATGACCCATAGCGTCACTATTTGTACAGATCATGGTGTTGTTGTACAAATTAACTATGTGACAAAGGAGATTGCTCTCTTATCATTTGTGATTAGATCACTAAGATGTATAAATGATAGGAGGTCCTTATGATTTGTTCCTGGATTGAGAATGATATGAGACAGTATTATTCCACGAAGGATAAATCATTAAATATCTCTAGTTAGAGTATTATCGAGATTGGACATCGATAAATACGTAAAAAACTAGTATTACACTTGTGCGCATTGTGAGGGCACAACGACATAGTTCTCATATATTTGGGGTATAGGATACTCATGCAAGTGTAATAGGAGGTTGTGTTTCACCGATGGTACGGGAAATAACGTCTCTCTGGATAGACCCCTTCGGAATTCCATTGGTAGTATGACTATGTGTCTATGGAAGTCCGAAATTAGGGTAGGTGTATTTGGTCTTAACCTGAGACTTGCACCGCTAATACTTGCGACAATCAATATACTTTGGTTTTGGTCGTCCAGGGCTTTAATCGGTTTCTGTGTACGCCTCTTCTGGGTATATCGAGAATCGTAGTGTGTTGGGTGTGATGTCAAGATGGAAGTATCACTCCAGTCATAGTGGAGATGATGGTAACGTAGGATACAAGACTGGTTCTCTTAAATGCTGCAGCTATCGGGATATTATGACAAGGTCATATATATTTGATTATAGAGACTAGTTACCAGACATCCGACATGTGCTTCGTACGGGGCAGACACAATTCCAGCCCCAGGCCTAGCACGTGATCATTTGATACTGGATCGACATACACAATACCATGTATACTACGCCTGATATAGATCACTTATTCATGTAAGCATGTTTTTGGAGAATTGGGTAGGCATGGCGCTTTGCTAGAAGCCAACCTTGTCTTGTAAATCGGTATAAACGTAGTACTAGGTATTTACGTGTTCGGATAGTCCGAAGACCGTATTTACTACCAACATATCTGGGGATCTCATTGGTCGCTTCCCGAAGATTCACCGATGACGTATGACTCGCACTTTTATTAATCTGGGATTAATTAGATGAGAGAGAATTAATCTGGGATTAATTGCGGAGATATTTTATCTGGGATAAAATATCATTAAAGAGAGAGAATGATTAATTTGGAATTAATCGATAAATTAATATATTCGATAAATTAAATGAAATTGGATTTCGACGCGGAATTGAAATTAGATTTTAATTCGGGCGAACGAGTTAATTTAGAATTAATTCGTTAGCGACGTGAATAGTGATTTCGCTAGGCATAATCATTTAATTACGTCGCAACGGAAAATTCATTAATTTGGAATTAGCGAACCCGAGCCCGGGATTATTTGCGAGCGCATTCGTATTTCGAATTCGAGTGCGGCACACAAGTCAAATCAATTGTCAAATCGCTAGTCGCATCAATCGTCAAATCATTAGTCACTTTGAGTGATGTGACAACTTGTCACTTGATTTGATTGATTGATGGATTGATGTGGTGGTTGGCTAGCCTTTATTGTTTGACTTTTTTGAAAGCAAAAATATTGGCAAATTAATTTATTAATTAGGCAAGTGTATTAGATACACTTATTCCCTTCACCAACCAATCGATCTCTCTTTTTTTTTTCATTTTGGAGCCAAAAACTCATTCTTCTCTCACACGGTCTGGGACCGATTTCTCCCTTCTATTTTTTGATTCTTACCGTGACAGTGAAGGAGAAACAAGAGTGAATTTTGTGGCAAAATTCCAAGGAGCTAGCACTCAAATGAGTCTATACAAAGGTGATAGGGAACTCACTTCGTGAACTTGGAATCACCTTGATAAGCTTGGAGCTTGGAGCATCAATGGAGACTCACCCTTGGCCGAATCTCTTGGACACCAAACTGCTCACTACCGAATGCACAAGGAGGGAGTAGAAGAATTTTTGTTGTCCACCGTATCGACTCAACCGATCATTGTGAGTATTCCACACCTCATTTGAATGTATTCACACTTATTTTCATTGCTTGATTCGATCTTGGGAAGCTTAGAGTATTCCAACAATGGTATCAGAGCCAAGTTGAGCATGGAAATTTTAGGGCTTAAAATTTGGGTAAAATGTATTTGAGCATGTTTTGATTAAATTGGATGAATTAGTATGCTTAATACATGTTTAATTAAGGATTGATTGGATCAATTTGATGAAAAATTGTTTGGAACATTTTTCCCCAAAATTGTTGGCTTGGCCGAATCTTCACTATGCCCTAATGTCTTGGAATTTTTGATTTTTGATCATTGGATGTGTTGGAAATCATTCGGGAATGTTGAATTATTGTCGATTGTGGATTTAATTGGATTGAAACCGAATCAGACACAAATTGCCCAAATTGCCGAGAATGATATATCATGTAATTGGGTTTGATTTTTGATGAAATGTGTTGGACATGTTTTGTTGTAGATGAGCATGATTAATTAGGCTAATTGATGTTTTAGAAATGTTAATTGTGTAATTAATTATGTAATGCACTTCGTTTAATTAAATTATGAAATTGGATTTTTATGGTTTAATTAAATTTGGCTTAAAATTGGATTTGGGCTTGTTATGTTGTTATTGGGCTTATTGGGCTTGGTTGTACTAAGTTGGGTTTAGGATAAATTGGTTGGATCCAATTGGGCCCAAAACCGCTTCCATAAAGCCCAAATGCGACTAATGGACCTTTAAAGTTTAATTGGGCCTAATTGGCCTAAATTGATTTCTGGGCTTATGGGGTAACTCCTTGATTGGGCTTTGGTTGCCGAAGCCCACGCCTTAAAGAAATTAATTAAAAGCCCATTGGACTTTAATTAAATTAACGTTGGACGTTAATCGGGCTTTGAGACCCGTAATGATTAAATTTGGAATTTAAGTCGTAAAGGTTTATTAATAAAGTGTAATATTTAATTTGGAATTAAATGGAGAATTAGTATTAAATACAAATTGAATTGGATTTAATTATGTAGTTTAATTTAATTCGAGAATTCGTACTTTGAGTACTTATTCGCAAAATGAGTTTGACTCGAGCAAAATCAAATCGTTGTTTGAACATTGGATGGTCACTAATTATCAGATTAATTAATTTGATTAGATTGATTGATAACATGCTTGTGTGAATACATGGTTGTGATGCATGAATAATGTATATCAGATGGATATTAGATGGGTGGGACAATTTTAGAAATTTTGTAATAAATTTGATTTATTAATTGGACCTGCGTGTCCAGCCTTATTACCTCCTTATTCTTTGTATTCTCTTCTCACCTATTCCCATCAATGTAAATGAGGTTTCTTTAGAAGTGTAGTGTAACGGGTAGAAGTAATACATGTGCTAGCGGGAGAAAGAAACAGAGAGATTTGATCTAGGATCAATGTGTAAAGTATCCATCCGCATATCATTATTATTTTATTATAAGCGCTTTATTATGTGTTTAGAATGCATGTTTAAGGGTGTATGATGATGAGACCTTAACAAAGATAATAAATTGGTTAGGTAATACATTGGATGTATTGGCATATATAAGATATATGTTTCGGACTTGGATGTCCCCCTACTGGATCTAGGAATTGGATTGGATCCACTTGATCTTAGAGATCCACCTAGTTAATTATCATACAATTTGTTGGCCAAAGTCAAGATTGTGTGATATTTAACGGGATCCTAGCCCGCTAGGAAACACGGTTTCCCGAGTACTCGACAGAGGGTTAGAGGCTCGCCGAAAAATGGTGGGAGGCAAGAATTGAATTTACAATATTCGTTTAATTACTTGCCATACGCGCTCAAACAAATATCATTCGTCAAATATATTAAATGTTAGTTGGACTAATATTTAAATTGTTGTTTTAATAAACAGTTGGACTGTATTCAAATAATTCATTTATAGTTGGTTATATAATTGGATTATAGTAATCAATATATTTGATTTAATTAATTATAGTTGATTAAATAGTTGGACTATAATAATCATTATAATAAATAGTACCTAAATCGTTGATTAAATAGTTGGACTATTAGAATCAAGATAAAATTGAAAGATTGACATTTAAAAAATGATCATAGGGAAAAAGTATTTAAATGGTTTAATTTTAAAATTGGGAATAAAGTTTCAGGATGGTCCTGGAAAATAATAAGTTACTTTATTTGATAAAATAACATATTAGGCCTAAGCCCAGAGTTAAGCAAATAGTAGAGCATGATCTTTGGAAGATTCATGTGATGATAACTTAAGTGCTTAATCCATTAAGCTTGTCGCAGTAGACTCCTTAATTTTTGAATCAGAACTAAGGATTAGATCCTTAAAGTATGATAATGAAATTGAAGGATCTTCATAGATCTATTATTAGATCTTAGAAGTATTAAATTGCAATAATAACTCTTGGAGGGTTAATGACTATTCTCAAGGAGACAAAGTCAAACTTTGCAATAGGCAAGTAGCGCAAGGCGCACCTTACTTCAATATTCTAGAAACCCGAGGCTTGGCCAAAGGCTTCTGGAGTGTTGAAAAGGGCAAAGGCAAAATCATTATAATCTTCTGGGAAGATAAAGGACATATCCCAAAGTCTGCCTAAATGTGGCAAACGGGATCGCGGAAGCGTGACTGCCGTTTGGACAAAGCAGACATGAAGGAATTAAAGACAAGCAAGGCTCCGACTTCAAATATGTTTGTCAAAATTATGTTCACTACTAGTATTAAAATTGATTTTAAATACTTAGTGTGATACATAAATATGTACCGATGTTCAGAATCTGCTTTAAGCAGGATACTGACTTCAGTTGAGATTAATCTGCGAATCGGAAACGGTATGAAAGTCGCTGTTTCAACCATAGATACCTAATTTTAGGAACTACTCTTCGGGTTTGTACTTAAATTAGGAAACTGTTATAATGTAACTAGTTTAACTAGAAACATTATCTTTATATCAGTGTTTAATCCGTTGCGGATTTACCTTTATATTCTAGAACACTAAAGTGTTTTATTATATAAAGATGATATTGAGATAAACACATTAGATGGTGAATAACAGAATTTATATTTTGAATATAAATAAATCTCAAACGTATAAAATGACAAACAAATAGCTCAAACTGATTTGATCAGATGAAACTTAATTATGGCATTGTTGTCTGGGACACAATTAAACAAGAATCGTATATCCACACTTTCGAAGAGTGGGTACTAGGACTAATTTGATTCCAATCAAATAAAGTCTACGAATCTAGTTTATAGGGCAAAGTGCCTATAACACCTTTACTTGGTAAAAGTGCAAATGCCACATATCTGTTAGCCCTAGTTCATAATGAAGCAAGCGGGCCCATTTCTAGCTAGGCTAGATGTGGATATGAATATTTCGTGACCTTTACGGATGTGGCATCGCGTAATGGTTATGTGCTTCTTTTGAAGAACACAAATCGGAAACTTTTAAGTTTCGACACGAAATAGACGAACAGATCGGGTAAAGTATTAAACCATCACTATAAGACCGTAATGGAAAATACTTAAGCAATAAGTTTCTCATATTTTTGAAAGAGTTATAGTATTCTTTCAATAAGGACTCCTCCCGGAACACGTCAATCTGACGGTGTGTCCGAATTGAGTAACCGAATTTTGTTGGACATGATAAGGTTAATCATGAGTCGCTCTGAGCTACCATTTCCTTCAACGGATATGCATTAACAGTGCAAGAACTTTCTTGAATAAGGTTCCATAAAAATCTGTTTGACAGACTTCATATTAGATATGAATAGGAAATAAACTGGGTTTCTCATTCCTGGAGATTTGGGATGCTAGGCATACGTTTGGATGATACCAAACTAAAACCCAAATTGGAAAAGTGACAATTGTAGGTTATCCTAGGGATACCAAAGTATAGTACTTATACAACTCACAAGAGAACAATTTTATTGTTGCTCACCATGCGGTTTTCCTAAGAGGAATACCTATATGCAGTGGTAAGTGGGAGGATAATAAAACTCGATGAAAATCGGAGTGATACTGTTCCAGGCACCAATCCTTAATGGAACACAAATAGTTCATCAAAGATGAAACTATACCAATAAATCTTCGAATACACAAGAACCGCGTGAGTCGGAGAGAGTCAGAAAACAACCTGGGGTATGGGTTTCTGATCTCACCTCATAAAGATGTTAATCTTTAGAGGAATACCAACTGACTACGTATAAGGAAGTGATACAAGGTATCGACTCCCTATTATGGCAAAGTGTCATGACATCCAAATTGGATTCCATGTATATCAACCAAGTTTGGATACTAGTTGATGTACCACAAGGCATTGTGCCTATTGGTACTTTATAAGTCTTCAAGGAAGACGTACATGGATGGCAGCATACCAACGAATAAAGCTAGGCTTTTAGCGGAAAGGTATCGTTATCAACATTGTGTTGATTACAACGATTCAACCTTTTACCTGTTGCCACAGTAAATCCATTTGGATAATGCTTGCTAATGCTGCATGTTTCATTTGTGAAATATGACAGCTTAACGGAAAATCGCTTTCCTTAAATGGAAACCTTTTGGAGGATGTTTACAATATCCTGTCGGTTTTGTCGTACCAAAACTAGCAAACAAGGTTTACAGGTTATTCGATCCATGTTTGGATTGAAGCAAACATAGGTTCTTAGAATTATCGTTTTGATGTAATCATAATAATTTATGATTTAATTTAAAACGAAAATGATTCTTGTGTATATAAGAGGGTTAGTGGGAGCGCACTGACAGTGGCTGTCTTATAAAATAATGATAATATGTCATTTCTTGGAAATGATATTCCCATAATAACAATCGGTGAAAGCTTGGCTTTCGAGAAAACTCTCCGAGAACTCGTACATTAAAAAATGTACGCTACCTGGTGTCTCATAAGCTTTGAGCATATGGATTCACAATCAGGCTAATCCAAGTGATAGTCACTGGATTGAAGTTAAGAACATTCATTAGTATCTGAGAGATCTAAGGATGCTGTCTTAAACTATGGAGATCACTACTGTAAGTTTCCTAACCGATTAAACGACTATAAGTCGCAAATGGTGCTATACAGTTTGAATAACGGAACAGTGAGCTGGAAATCTTCCAAGCAAGATACTGTTACCGAATAAACAACAAATGCAGGTTATTGCTGCAACTGAGGTGGCAATAGAAGCCATTTGGGTCGATAATAAATCTAATTAGATTAGATATAATTCTGTTAGCTGCTGAGCTAGGCGTCAGCATAGGCTGAAGAATTAACGGTCTCATCAACGATCCAGATATATACTTCGAATATTCATCTGATTCGTTCGGATTATACATCGTGGCGATGTGATGATCGAATAAATCGCATCAGATGATAATCATGCAAATCCGCTGACGAAAGCCTTTCCTCAGCAGTTTGAGCCAACCATACATAGTTCGGGTGTAAGACACTCGAGTGACTGGCTATAGGCCAAGGAGGAGATTATTGGACAATTATGACCCATAACGTAACTATTTGTACAGATCATGGTGTTGTTGTACAAATTAACTATGTGACAAAGGAGATTGCTCTCTTATCATTTGTGATTAGATCACCAAGATGTATTAATGATAGGAGGTCCTTATGATTGAGAATGATATGAGACAGTATCAGTTACGAAGGATAAATCATTAAATATCCCTAGTCAGAGTATTATCGAGATTGGACATCGATATATATGTAAAAGACTAGTATTACACTTTTGCGCGTTGTGAGGGCACACCAACATAGTTCTGATATATTTGGGTATAAGGTACTCATGCAAGTGTAATAGGAGGTTGTGTTTCACCGATGGTATGGGAAACAGCTTCGCTCTGGATAGACCCCTTCAGAATTCCATTGGTAGTATGACTATGTGTCTATGGAAGTTTGAAATCAGGGTAGATGTATTTGGTCTTAACCTGAGACTTGCACCGCTAATACTTGCGACAATCAATATACTTTGGTTTTGGTCGTCCAGGGCTTTAACATGTTTCTGCGTACGCCTCTTCGAGGTATATCGAGAATCGTAGTGTGTTGGGTGTGATGTCAAGACGGAAGTATCACTCCAGTCATAGTGGAGATGATGGTCACATATGATACGGGACTGGTTCTCTTAAATGCTGCAACTATCAGGATATTATGACAAGGTCATGTATATCCGATTATAGAGACTAGTTACCAGACATCCGACATGTGCTTCGTACGGGGCAGACACAATTCCAGCCCTAGGCCTAGCATGTGATCATCTGATACTGGATCGACATACACAATACAGTGTATACTACGCCTGATATAGATTGCTTATTCCTGTAAGCATGTTTCTGGAGAATTGGGTAGGCATGGCGCTTTGCTAGAAGCCAACCTTGTCTTGTAAATCGGTATAAACGTAGTACTAGGTATTTACGTGTTCGGATAGTCCGACGACCGTATTTACTGCCAATATATCCGGGGATCTCATGGGTCGCTTCCCGAAGATTCACTGATGACGTATGACTCGCACTTTTCTTAATCTGGGATTAATTAGATGAGAGAAAATTAATCTGGGATTAACTGCAGGAGGATTAATCTGGGATAAAATATCATTAAAGAGAGAGAACGATTAATTTGGAATTAATCGATAATTAATATATTTGATATATTAAACGAAATTGGATTTCGACGCGGAATTGAAATTAGATTTTAATTCGGGTGAACGAGTTAATTTAGAATTAATTCGTTAGCGACGTGAATAGTGATTTCGCTAAGCATAATCATTTAATTACGTCGCAACGGAAAATTCATTAATTTGGAATTAGCGAACACGAGCCCGGGATTATTTGCGAGCGCCTTCACATTTCGAATTCGAGTGCGGCACGCAAGTCAAATCAAGCGTCAAATCGCTAGTCACATCAAGCGTCAAATCATTAGTCCCTTTGAGTGATGTGACAACTTGTCACTTGATTTGATTGATTGATGGATTGATGTGGTGGTTGGCTAGCCTTTATTGGTTGACTTTTTTGAAAGCAAATATATTGGCAAATTAATTTATTAATTAGGCAAGTGTATTAGATACACTTATTCCCTTCACCAACCAATCGATCTCTCTCTCTCTTTTCATTTTGGAGCCAAAAACTCATTCTCTCACACGATCTATGACCGATTTATCCCTTCTATTTTCTGGTTCTTACCGTGACAGTGAAGGAGAAACAAGAGTGAATTTTGTGGCAAAATTCCAAGGAGCTAGCACTCAAATGAGTCTATACAAAGGTGATAGTGAACTCACTTCATGAGCTTGGAATCACCTTGATAAGCTTGGAGCTTGGAGCATCAATGGAGACTCACCCATGGCCGAATCTCCTGGACACCAAACTGCTCACTGCCGAATGCACAAGGAGAGAGTAAAATAATTTTTATTGTCCACCGCATTGAATCAACCAATCATTGTGAGTATTCCGCACCTCCTTTGAATGTATTCACACTTATTTTCATTGCTTGATTTGATCTTGGGAAGCTTAGAGTATTCCAACACAAACATCCTCCAAAAGGTTTCCGTTTAAGGAAAGCGGTTTTGACGTACCATGTGCCATATTTCAAAAATGAAATATACAACATTAGCAAGCATTATCCAAATGGATTTAATCATGGCAATAGATAAAAGGTTTCGTCGTAATCGACACTATTTCGTTGACGATACCCTTTCTGTACAAGCCTAGCTATGTACATTTATATATGCCATCCATGTATGTCTTCCTTGAAGACATATTTAGTACCAATAGGCACAATGCCTTCTGGTACATCAACCAGTGTCCAAACTTAGTTGGTATACATGGAATCCATTTCGGAATTCATGGCACTTTGCCATAAAAGGAGTCGATACATTGTATCATTTCCTTATACGTAGCCGGTTCGTCTCCTCAATAAGATTGATATCTACATGAGGTGAGATCAGAACCCATACCTCCCAGGTTTTTTTCTAACTCTGTTCGACCTACGCGTTCTTGTGTGTTCGAAGATTATTGGTACAGTTTCATCCCTGATGAACTGTTAGTGTTCCGTGAGGACTCGGTGCCTGGAACAATATTACTCCGATTTTCATCGAGTTTTACTTTCCTCCCACTTACCACTGCATATAGGAATTCCTTTTAGGAAAACTGCATGGAGAGCAACAGTTACATTATTCTCTTGTGAGTTGTATAAGTACTATACTTTGGTTTCCCCAGGACAACCCACAAATTAGGCACTTATCCGATTTGGGTTCTAGTTTAGGATCATCCAAACATATGCTCAGCATTCCCAAATCTTCAGGAATGAGAAAACCCGGTTTCTTTCCTGTTCATATCTAATATGAAGTCTGTCTAACAGATTTTTATGGAACCTTATTCAAAATAAGTATTGCACTGTTTAATGTGTATCCTTATAAGGAAATTGATAGCTTAGAGCGACTCATCATTAACCTTACTATGTCCAACAAAGTTAGGTTTCTCTGTTTGGACACACCGTCAAATTGAGGTATTCTAGGAGGAGTCCACTATGAATGAATACCATACTCTTTCAAATAATCGAGAAACTCATTGCATAAATATTCTCCACCACGGTCCGACCGTAATGTTTTAATACTTTTGCTGGTCTATTTTTTCTACTTCATGTCGAAACTCTTTGAATTACTCAAAAGTTTCTGACTTGTGTTTCATAAGATACACATAACCGTAACACGATGCCACATCCATAAAAGTTATGAAGTATTCATATCCATGTCTAGCCTAGCTAGACATGGGCCCACTTGCGTCACTATGAACGAGGGTTAACAGATCGGTGGTATTTGCACTTTTACCAAGTAAAAGGTGTTTTAGGCACTTTGCCTAATAAACTAGATTCGTAGACATCATTTGAATTAGAATCAAATCCGTCCTAGTATCCACTCTTCGAAAGTGTGGATATACGAGTCTTGTTAATGTCCCAGACAACAATGCCACTTTTAAATCTCCACAGATTTATTCAGTTTGAGCTTTTGTTTGTCATGTTATATGTTTGAGATTAATTTATATTCTAAATATAAATACTATTATTTACATCTAATGTGCTTATCTCAATATCATCTTTATAAACAAAACACCTAGTGTTCTAGAATATAAAGGTACACCCGCAACAGGTTAAACTAGATACAGAGATAATGTTTCTAGTCAAACTAGGTACATTATAACAGTCTCCTAATTCAAGTACTTGCCCAAAGGGAAGTTCAAAAAATTAGGTTCCCACAGCCAAAACAGCGACTCTCGTCCCATTTCCGACTCATAGGTCGATCTCAACTGAAGCCAGTATCCTGCTAATCATCAGATTTTTCACATCAGTACATATATTTATGTACCACATCCGGTATCTAAAATCCAATTTTAAAACCAGCAGTGGACATGTTTATAACAAACATACCTGAAGTTGGAGCCTTGCTCGTCTTCATTTCCTTCATGTCTGCCTTATTCATACGGCAGACACGCTTCCAGTGACCCCGTTTGCCACAGTTTAGGTAGACATCTTGGGATATGTTCTTTGTCTTCCTAGAAGACTGTGACGATTTTGCCTTTGCCCGTTTTAGAAGCTTTGGCTGTGCCTCCTTGAGCATAGCCATAAACTCTCCAAGAGTTTTCTCTTGGTTCATAATGAACCTGCACCAGCTTTCGGGTAGAAATTGTAAGATCAAATCTTTGGAAGTCTCGGCCATGTAGGTAATCCCTAGCTAACCTTGCTGTTCGATGTCAGCAATCATCTGCGACACCTAGTGGTCGACAGATGTACTCTCTGACATACGCGCGAAAAGAGCTTCTTTTGCAATTCGTACTTCTAAGACCTAAGAATAGATCTATGAAGATCCTTCAATTTCAATATCATACTATAAGGAACTAATCATTAGTTCTGACGAAGAAATTAAGGAGTCATTGCGGCAAGCATAACGGATTGAGCACTAAAGTTATCATCACCATGAGTTTTCCAAAGCTCATGCTCCACTATTTTCTCAACTCCGGGCTCAGGCCCGAGATGTCACTCTATCAAAAAATAGTAACTTCTTGGCTCCCAAGACTATCCTGAGGTTCTATTACAAATTGAAAATTGAACCGCTTAAAGACATTTTCACCCAGGATTATGTTTTTTAAACGCTAATCTTCAGTTATCTTGAATCCAATAGTTCAACTATCCAATCAACGATTTCAGGTACAATCGAATATAATGATTACTATAGTTTAGCTATATAATCAACTACTATTTGATTGGTTAAATTCAAATATATTTGATTACTATAATCCAATTATATAATCAACATAAATGAAGAAGTAGTTTGAATACAGTCCAATTGTTTAATTAAAACAACAATTGAATGTTAGTCCAATTAATATACATAAATTTTTTAATGATGAAAAATTGAAATGAGCGCGTATTGGAAAGTATTTAAATGAAATTACAAATTTAATACTTGCTTCCCACTACTTTTCGGCAAGCCTTTAACCCTCTGTGGAGTACTCGGGAAACCTAGTTTCCTAGTGGGCTAGGATCCCATTAAATAACACACAACCTTGACTTTGGCCAATAAGTTGTATGAAACTTAACTAGGTAGATCTCTAAGATCAATTGGATCACATTCAATTCCTATATCCAATAGGTGAACCTCCAAGTCCGAAACATTTATCCAATATATATGCCAATATATCCAATATATTGCCTAACATTTTCCTCTGAATCAACTAAGCCTTGGCTTTGGCTCAACAAGCTTAATGAAACCAGTTAAGCGTGACCCATTGACGGTGGGAAAGCTTCGTAATCGAGGCCGATGAACAAGAAGTGACCTTGACTTTGGCCAACAAATCACAACTTTCCCAAGGTGTATGATATGGAACAAAGCTTTCATGATTCAAACACATCCACGATGGACATTGATCTTGACTTTGGCCAACAAACCAATGCCAATTTTGGATCTTGAGAGAGAATCACTGAATGGAAGGAAATCGCTTAATATTTATTGAGGGTTTTTATCGCGATTTGGCAACCAATTATTATCTTTTATTAGGTCTCATCATACACCCTTAAGCATGCATTCTAAAAGCATAATAAGGCGCGAATAAAATAATAATTATATGCGGATGGATATTTAACAAATTATTCCTAGAACAAATCTCTCTATTTCCTCTCTCCCGCTAGCACTATTCATACTTCTACCCAATTACATAATACTTCTAAAGAAACCTCATTTACATTGAGGGGAATTGGTGAGAAGAGAATTACAAAGAGTCAAGAGATAAAGGCTGGACACGCAGGTCCAATTTAATAAATTCTAAATTTATTACAACAATTTTCAAAATTGCCCTTACCCATCTAATATCCATCCGATATACATTATTCATACAATACATCCATGTATTCACACAAAGCACGTTATTCAATCAATCTATCCAATTAATTAATATTTGAATTAAGTGATCATCCAATGTTCAAACAACGATTTGATTTGCGCGAGTCCAACTCGTTTAAGAATAAGTACTCAAAGTGCGTATTCTTGAATTATATTGAACTACAATTTTAAATCCAATTTAATTTGTATTCAATACTAATTCTTATTTAATTCCAAATTAAATAATTACACTTTATTTATGTGCCTTTTAGACGTAGATTCTAAATCCAATCTTTATGGGTCTCAAATGCCAAATTAGTATCAAATACTATTCAATTAAAGTCCAATGGGCTTTTAATTAATTCTTTAGGCATGGGCTTTGGCAATTATGGGTCAAACCCCAAGATTCCAAGGCCCAATTAGGAATCACCCTATTCCAAAAATCAATTTAGGCCCATTAGGCCCAATTAAAATTTTAAAGGCCCAATTATCATATTTGGACTTGATAGAAATGGTTTTTAGGCCCAATTGGATCCAACCAATTATCCTAAACCGAAACTTGGCCCAACCAAGCCCATTAAGCCCAAATACAACATTAATAGCCCAATCCAAATTAAGCCTAATTAATTAAATTCCAATTTCCTAATATCACAATTTAATTAACTAAAGTGTATTAGCTATAATCATCTAGTTAAATTAATATTTCCAAAACACCAATTACACTAATTAATCATGCTTTATTAATCAACTTATGTCCAACACAAATTGAAGCAAAATCAATCCCAACATGCTTCCTATGCTCTCAGCAATATGATAATTTTTTCATCAATTTTGATTTCAATCCAATTAAATCACAAATCAATTTATCATGTATTTTAAACACATCCAATGGTCTAAAAAAAAAAAAATCACCAAGAGCTACAAGAGTCCCTCACATTCGGCCAAGCCTCAAATTTGGGGAAAATTAATCCAATTAATTTTTCTTCAAATTGATCATGCACAACTCAAAGTTAACATATTAAAGCATGCTCAAACAAAGAATTTGAACAAAACATGCTCAAATCAAAAATACCCAAATTAAAGTTTAAGAACCCTAAGTCAATTTCATGCTTAACCTGGCTCTGATACCATTGTTGGGTTTTCTAGGTCAAACCAAGATCAATTAAGCAAATTAAATGTGTGAATACGCAAAGAAGATAGCGTAAAATACTTACAATGCTCGGTTGGATGTAGAAGAGAAGTTCAAAACTTTGCCTCCATGGTTGTTGCTCCAAGCTTTTCCTTTGATGTATGTTGATATTCCAAGCATCTCCTTGAATTCCAAACTCATAGATATATTTCCCTAACACCTTTGTAAGACTCATTGGATGTGCTAGCACCTTTGATTTTGAAGCAAAATCAAGAAGCAAATGAGCCATAGGCTCACGGCAATGGAGAGAAAAAAACAAGGCCAAGTTTCGGCCAAGAGAGGAAGAATGAGAGAGAGTTTTTCTTTTGGTATATTTGGTTTCTAAAACCAATTACACTTATGAAAAGTCAACTCCAAATTTGGTATATGCTTTTCCAAAAAGCATAAAGCAAATTGGAAGGAAAATTGGCATTCAATGCCTCCATCTACTCCTATAATGAATAGTGACTGGATGTCAATCACAAAAATGTGACATGACTTCCATCACTAAAGTGACAGGCGATGTGACTTGCGATGTGACTTGTGGGCCCCACTTTAATTCAAAATCCGAGTGGGCCCGAAAAAAAATTCCAGGCTCGTGTTCGTTAATTCCAAATTAACTAATTTTTCGTTGCGACGTAATTAAATCAAATTTAATTAAATAATTATGCCTATCAAAATTACTATTCACGTCGCTCGTGAATTAATTCTAAATTAATTCGCTCGACCGAATTAAAATCCAATTTTAATTCCGCGTCAAAATCTAATTTCGTTTAATATATCGAATATATTATTTTATCGATTAATTCCAAATTAATCGTTCTCTCTCTTTTAATTGAATTTTATCCCAGATTAAATTCTCCGTAATTAATCCTAGATTAATTTTCTCTCTCTTCCAATTAATCCCATATTAATTATGTTCGAGTCATACGTCATCGCTGAATCTTCGGGAAGCGACCCATTAGATCCCTGGATATGTTGGCAGTAAATCCGGTCATCGGAATATCCGAATACGTGCGTACCCGGTACCACGTTCTTACCGATCTACAAGACATGGTTGGCTTCTAGCAAAGCATCGTGCCTACCCAATTCTCCAGAAATTTTCTTTTAAGGAATATGTAATCTATGTCAGGCGTAGTATACGTCGTATTGCGTATTGCGATCCAGTATCAGATGTCACATGCTAGGCCTGGGGCTGGAATTGTGTCTGCCCCGTACGAAGCATATATCGGATCTCTGGTAACTAGTCTCTATAATCGGATAAGCATGACCTAGTCATATTATCCCGATGACTGCAGTACATAAGAGTACTAGTTCCGTATCCTACGTGATCATCATCTCCATATGACTGGAGTGATACTTCCATCTTGACATCACACCCAATACACTACGATTCTCAATATACCCAGAAGAGGCATACACAGAACCTGTTAAAGCCCCGGACGACCAAAACTAAAGTATATTGATTGTCGCAAGTATTAGCGATGCAAGTCTCAGGTTAAGACCAAATACACCTACCCTAATTCGGACTCCCAAAGACACATAGTCATACTACCAATGGGATTCCGAGGGGTCTATCCAGAGCGAAGCTGTTTCCGTACCATCGGTAAACACAACCTCCTATCACACTTGCATAAGTATCCAATACTTAAATTTTTGAGAACTATGCCGTTATGCTCCCACAACGCGCATAAGTGCAATACTAGTCTATTCCATATTATCGATGTCCAATATCGATAATACTACGACTAAGGACATTTTAATGATTAAACCTTAGTGGATTAATACTGTCTCATATCTTATTAATCCGGAACTAATCATATGGACTTTTATCATTTATATATCTTGGTAATCCAATTACTAATGATAAAAGAGCAATTTCCTTTGTCACATATCTCGGATTCCCATAGACACATAGTCATAATACCAATAGGTCTCCGAGGGGTCTATCCAGAGCGAAGCTGTTCCCGGTCCAACGGCTAAAAGAACCTCCTATCACACTTGCATAAGTATCCAATACTTAAATATATGAGAACTATATCGTTAAGCTTCCATAACGCGCACAAGTGTAATACTAGCCTATTCCGTAATATTGATGTCCAGTCTCGATAATACTATGACTATAGATATTTAATGATTAAACCTTTCATGGATTAATACTGTCTCATATCTTATTAATCTGGTACTAATTATATGGACTTTTTGTTGGACAATTATGACCCATAGCATCACTATTTGTAAAAGACATTGTGGGTTTTGTACAAATTAACTATGTGACAAAGGAACTTGATATTTTATCATTTTATAATTGGATTACTTTGATATATAAATGATAAAAGTCCTTATGATTAGTTCCAGATTAATAAGATATGAGACAATATTAATCCACGAACAGTTTAATCATTAAATATCCCTAGTCGTAGTATTATCGAGACTGGACATCGATAATACAGAATAAACTAGTATTACACTTGTGCGCGTTATGGAAGCTTAACGGCATAGTTCTCATATATTTAAGTATATGATATTTATGCAAGTGTGATAAGAGGTTCTGTTAGCCGTTGGATCCGGAACATATTCGCTATGGATAGACCCCTCAGAATGCCATTGGTAGTATGACTATGTGTCTATGGGAATACGCATCAGAGTAGGTGTATTTGGTCTTAACCTGAGACTTGCATCGCTAATACTTGCGACAATCAGTACGCTTTGGTTTTGGTCGTCCGGGGCTTTAACATGTTCTGTGTACGCCTCTTCTGGGTTTACTGAGAATCGTAATGTATTGGGTGTGATGTCAAGATGGAAGTATCACTTCAGTCATATGGAGATGATGATCACGCATGGATACAGAACTAGTACTCTCAAATGCTGTCGCTATCAGGATAGTATGACTAGGTCATGATTATCCGATTAAATAGACTAGTTGCTAGTGATCCTATATATGCTTCGTACGGGGCAGACACAATTCCAGCCCTAGGCTTAACATGTGACATCTGATAATGTATCGTAATACGCGATACATAGTATACTATGCCTGATATAGATTATATATTCTTCGTTAAATATTTCTAGAGAATTGGGTAGGCACGGTGCTTTGCTAGAAGCCAATCATGTCTTGTAAATCGGTAAGAACGTGGTACGGGGTACGCACGTGTTCAGATAATCTGACGACCGGATTTACTGCCAATATATCCAGGGATCTCTTGGGTCGCTTCCCAAAGATTCACCAATGACATTTGACTCGAACATAATTAATCTGGGATTAATTATGAGAGAGAAAATTAATCTAGGATTAATTGCGGTAATAATTTATCTGGGATAAAATTCGAATAGAAGAGAGAACGTGATTAATTTGGAATTAATCAATTAAATAATATATTGGATATATAATTGAAATCGGATTTCAAAGCGGAATTAAAATTGGATTTTAATTCAGGCGAACAAACTAATTTGGAATTAATTCGCAAGCGACTTTCGTAATAATTTTGCTAGGCATTATTATTTAATTAAATTAGATTTAATTACGTCACGATGGAAAATTCATTTAATCGGATTAAACGAACCCGAGCCCAAAGTGTGTTGAGCAAGCCACTTGAATTTTAAATTTAAGAAGTGGGGCCCACCAACTTACATCACTATTCATTAGTTGAGGGAAGTGGGTGAATGCATTCAATGCATTTCTTTTCAACACAATTTTGCTTTTGCTTTTTTGAAAAGCATATTCACATTTTTGGTGGTTGACTTTGGTAATTGGTTTTTAGAAAAAAAATATCAAAAACACAAAACTCTCTCCTCTCTCTCTCCTTGCTTTTGCCGTGAGCTTCATGCTCTTCCTCCATTGATTTTGCTTCAAAATCAAACAAAGCTAGCACTTAAAGAGTTGATTAAGGTGATAGGGAAACTCACCCTTGGGTTAAAAAGGTTCAACAAAGCTTGGAGCTTTCAACAAACTCAAAGAAAGTTTTGAAATCAATACGTCCAAACCAATCAATGTAAGTTATTTTTTCTGCAAACTTATTTTGATTATTCACACAATATCATGACTTAGAGATCTTTGGCATGTCTAGGACTTACTAACAATGGTATCAAGAGCCTTGTTTAAGCATGATTAAACATTAGTTGAGGGAAGTGGGTGAATGCATTTAATGCATTTCTTTTCAACACAATTTTGCTTTTGCTTTTTTGAAAAGCATATTCACATTTTTGGTGGTTGACTTTGGTAATTGGTTTTTAGAAAAAAAATATCAAAAACACAAAACTCTCTCATCTATCTCTCCTTGCTTTTGCCGTGAGCTTCATGCTATTCCTCCATTGATTTTGCTTCAAAATCAAACAAAGCTAGCACTTAAAGAGTTGATTAAGGTGATAGGGAAACTCACCCTTGGGTTAAAAAGGTTCAACAAAGCTTGGAGCTTTCAACAAACTCAAAGAAAGTTTTGAAATCAATACGTCCAAACCAATCAATGTAAGTTATTTTTTCTGCAAACTTATTTTGATTATTCACACAATATCATGACTTAGAGATCTTTGGCATGTCTAGGACTTACTAACAATGGTATCAAGAGCCTTGTTTAAGCATGATTAAACATTAGTTGAGGGAAGTGGGTGAATGCATTTAATGCATTTCTTTTCAACACAATTTTGCTTTTGCTTTTTTGAAAAGCATATTCACATTTTTGGTGGTTGACTTTGGTAATTGGTTTTTAGAAAAAAAATATCAAAAACACAAAACTCTCTCATCTATCTCTCCTTGCTTTTGCCGTGAGCTTCATGCTATTCCTCCATTGATTTTGCTTCAAAATCAAACAAAGCTAGCACTTAAAGAGTTGATTAAGGTGATAGGGAAACTCACCCTTGGGTTAAAAAGGTTCAACAAAGCTTGGAGCTTTCAACAAACTCAAAGAAAGTTTTGAAATCAATACGTCCAAACCAATCAATGTAAGTTATTTTTTCCGCAAACTTATTTTGATTATTCACACAATATCATGACTTAGAGATCCTTGGCATGTCTAGGACTTACTAACAATGGTATCAAGAGCCTTGTTTAAGCATGATTTATTTTAAGGGTTTATATACTTTATTTGGGGATTTTGTGCTTGGAGTATGATATTTTCAAAATTGGTTGTTTGGTTGTGCTTTGATGATGATTAATTGGATTTTTACATCATAAAAATTGAGAAAATTGATTAGATTAATTTTTCCCTAAACTCTTGAGCATGGCCGAAACTAGCCCTAGTAGTGTTCATGGTGATTATTTGTTAATTAGACCATTGGATGAGTTTAAGGCATGATATGTATATTGATTGTTGATTTAATTAGATTGAAATCAAGATTGGATATTATTATGCCCAAATTTCCGTGAACCATAAGCATGAAATAGATTGATTTTGCTTCAATTATATTGGACATGAATTGAATATTTTAATGCATGATTAATTAGTTTAATTGATGTTTTGGAAATATTAGTTTAATTAATTAATTATGGCAATTACACTTTAATTAAAATTAATGTGATATTTGGAATGTTATATTAATTAAATTAGTCTTTAAATTAGATTTGGCTAATTTGTTGTATTTGGGCTTAATGGGCTTGGTTAGGCCAAGCTTGGTTTTGGCCAATTGGATTGGATCCAAATTGGGCCCAAAACCATTTCCATAAAGTCCAAATATAACTTTGGGCCTTTTAATATTTAATTGGGCCTAATGGGCCAAAATTGATTTTATGGCAAATGGTGATTCCTAATTGGGCCTTGGCATCTTGGATTGGATCCATATTGGCCAAAGCCCATTCCTTAAGAATTAATTAAAAGCCCATTGGATTTTAATTAAAAATGTATTGGATAGTAATTGGGCCTTTGAGACCCATTTAGATTAGATTTATAATCTAAGTCTAAAAGGCACTAAAATAAGTGTAATGATTTAATTTGGAATTAAATTAGAATTAATATTGAATACAAATTAAATTGGATTTAAAATATTAGTTCGATAAAATTCAAGAATACGTACTTTGAGTATTTATTCTTAAACGAGTTGAACTTGCGCAAATCAAATCATTGTTTGAACATTGGATGGTCATTAATTCAAAGATTAATTAATTGGATTAGATTGATTGAATAACATGCTTTGTGTGAATACATGGATGTATTTTATGAATAATGTATATCAGATGGATATTAGAAGGGTGAGGGCAATTTTGGAAATTATTGTAATAAATTTAGAATTTATTAAATTGGACATGTGTCCAGCCTATTATCTCTTTACTCTTTGTATTTCTCTTCTCACCAATTCCCCTAAATGTTAATGAGGTTTCTTTAATGTATTATGTAATTGGGTACAAGTATGAATAATGCTAGTGGGAGAGAGGAAATGGAGAGATTTGTTCTAGGAACAATTTGTTATATATCCATCCGCATATCATTATTAATTTATTCGCGCCTTATTATGCTTTTAGAATGCATGTTTAAGGGTGTATGATGAGGACCGAATCAAAGATAATAAATTGGATGCCAATTTACGCAAAACCCTCACTACAACATTAAGCGTTTTCCTTCCATTGAGTGGTTCTCTCTCAAGATCCAAGATTGGCTTTGATTTGTTGGCCAAAGTCAAGCTCATTGTCCATCGCGGATGTGTTTGAACCATAAAGGCTTTGTTATATATCGCATGTCTTGGGCAGTTGTGACTTGTTGGCCAAAGTCAAGGTCACTTCTGTACATCGACATGGATTACGAAGCTTTCCCACTGTCAATGGGTCGTGCTTAACTGGAATCATTAAACTTGTTAAGCCAAAGCCAAGGCTTAGTTGATTCAGAGGAAAAGTTTAGGAAATATATATTGGATATATATTTGGACTTGGAGGTCCACCTACCGGATCTAGGAATTGGATGAGATCCAATTGATCTTAGAGATCTACCTAGTTAAGTTTCATACAACTTGTTGGCCAAAGTCAAGGTTGTGTGTTATTTAACGGGATCCTAGCCCACTAGGAAATTGAGTTTCCCGAGTACTCAACAGAGGGTTAGAGGCTCGCCGAAAAATAGTGGGAGACCAGTATTAAATTTGCAATTTTGTTTAATAATTGCTAAATACGCACTTTATTTTTCGTCGTTATATATATTTATTAGTTAGACTAATACTTTATTGTTTTTATTGAACAGTTGGACTGTACCCTTATAATATCATTTGTAGTTGATTATATAGTTGGACTATAGTAATCATTACATTTGACTATACCCGATATCGTTGATTGAATAGTTAGACTATTGCAATCAAGATGACTGGAAAGATTAACGTTAGGGACATCATCATGGTGATAATGTCTTTAATGGTTCTAATTTTCCAGATTGGGATATGAATCTCAGGATTGTCCTGGTGTTGGACAATTATGACCCATAGCGTCACTATTTGTAAAAGATATTGTGGTTTTTGTACAAATTAACTATGTGACAATGGAAATTACATTTTATCATTTTGTAATTAGATTACTTGTATATATAAATGATAAAAGTCCATATGATTAGTTCCAGATTATAAGATATGAGACAATATCAATCCACAAAGGTTTAATCATTAAATATCCCTAGTCGTAGTATTATCGAGACTGGACATCGATAATGCAGAATATACTAGTATTGCACTTGTGCGTGTTATAGAAGCGTAACACAGAATTCTCATATATTTAAGTATTGGATACTTATGCAAGTGCGATAGGAGGTTGTGTTAACTGATGGTACGGAAACAGCTTCGCTCTGGATAGACCCCGCGGAATCCCATTGGTAGTATGACTATGTGTCTATGGGAATCCTCTTCAGGGCATGTGCATTTGGTCTTAACCTGAGACTTGCATCGCTAGTACTTGCGACAATCAATACGCTTTGGTTTTGGTCGTCCGAGACTTTAACAGGTTCTGTGTAGCCTCTTCTGGGTTTATTGAGAATCGTAGTGTATTGGGTGTGATGTCAAGATGGAAGTATCACTTCAGTCATATGAAGATGATCATCACGCAGGGATACAGAACCGGTTCTCTATTATGTTGTAACTATCGGGATAATATGACAAGGTCATGATTATCTAATTATAGAGACTAGTTGCTTGTGATCCAATATATGCTTCGTACATGGCAAACACTATTCCAGCCCCAAGCCTTGCATGTGACATCAGATACTGGATCGTAATACACAATACTATGTATACTACGCCTGACATAGATTATATATTTCTTTAAGAATATTTCTGGAGAATTGGGTAGGCACGGCGCTTTGCTAGAAGCCAACCATGTCTCGTAAATCGGTAAAAACATGGTACGAGATACGCACGTGTTTGGATAGTCTGACGACCGGATTTACTGCCAACATATCCAGGGATCTCATGGGTCACTTCCCGAAGATTCACCGATGACGTATGACTCGAACATAATTAATCTAGGATTAATTATAAGAGAGAAAATTAATCTAGGATTAATTACGGCGAGAATTTATTTGCGATAAAATTCAAATTGAAGAGAGATAATGATTAATTCGAAATTAATCGATAAAATAATATATTCGATATATGAAATGAAATTAGATTTCATAACGGAATTAAAATTGGATTTTAATTCGGGCGAACGAATTAATTTACAATTAATTCACGAGCGACGTTAATAGTAATTTTGCTAGGCATAATTATTTAATTAAATTTGATTTAATTACGTCGCAACAGAAAATTCATTAATTCAGAATTAACGAACCCGAGCCCGGAATGTGTTTGCGGGCCCACTCGGATTTTGAATCAAGTGGGGCCCATAAGTCACATCACAAGTCACATCACATAGTCACTTTGATCAACTTTTGGGTGATGGAATTTGGTGGGTGGTTAATGGCTTGTTTTACACTCAAGTTGAGAGATGATTGACTTTTACCAAATATTAGATATTTGGTATATCTTATTTTGTTTTTGTAAATCAAATACACAAGTCAACATTTTCACTCTCATCTCTTCTCTCTCATTCATGCCCAAGTGAAGAATTTCCTTTTCCAAATTTTATGGGCTTGGCCGAGAACTTCAAGAACCAATTGGAAGATTTGTTACAAATTTTTCAAGAGCTAGCACTTAAAGAGATCAAACAAAGGTGATAGGGAAACCATTCCCATTGAGCTTGAATTAAAGATCAAAGCTTGGAGCTTGATATACAACTTTGGTGGAGCTTGGAACAACTTCAAAGAAAGCAAAAGTTGTTGTTTTCAACACATCCTACAACCGATCTTTGTAAGTATAATTCTGTTATACTTCTCTTTTCGTATTCACACTTTTACAATGCTTTAAATGTTCTTGGGTTGATCTTAGAGACCAACAATGATATCATAGCCTATTTTGAGCATGAAATTGAATTAGGGTTCTTAATCTTGATTTGGGTATTTTTGATTTGAGCATGATTTAATCAAATTGTTTGTTTGAGTATTCATATATAATGTTAACTTAGAGTTGTGCATGATCAATTTGATGAAAAATTAATTGGATTAATTTTCCCCAAATTTTTGAGCCTTGGCCGAATGGTAGTAGAACCCTAAGTCATGGTGATTTTTTGTTTTTTAAATCATTGGATGCGTTTAAAGACATGATATATATTGATTTGTGATTTAATTGGATTGAAATCAAAATCGGATATAAAATCATCAAATTGCCATGACCAAAAGAGCATGAAAATGACTTGATTTTGTTTCAATAATGTTGGACATGTATTGATTATAATAAAGCATGATTAATTGATTAAATTAATATTTTGGAAATGTTGATTTAAATAATTAATTATGGCTAAACACTTTAATTAATTAAATTGTGAAATTTGGAATATTAGAATTTAATTAATTGGGCTTAATTTGGAATTTGGCTAAAATTGTTGTATTTGGGCCTAATGGGCTTGGTTGGGCCAAGTTGGTTTAAGACAATTGGATTGGATCCAAATTGGGCCTAAAACCATTCCATTAAGTCCAAATATAATAAATTGGCCTTTTAAAATTTAATTGGGCCTAATGGGGCAAAATTAATTTTGTGGAAAAGGGTGATTCCTTATTGGGCTTTGGTTGCCAAAGTCCATGCCTTAATAAATTAATTGAAAGCCCATTGGACTTTAATTAAATTGACATTGGATGTTAATTGGGCTTTGAGACCCATTAAGATTAGATTTAGAATCTAATTCGTAAAGGCGCATTAAAAGTGTAATTATTTAATTTGGAATTAAATAAAGAATTAGTATTGAATACAAAATAAATTGGATTTAAAATTATAGTTTGCTATAATTCAAGAATTTGTACTTTGAGTACTTGTTCTTAAACGAGTTGGACTCGCGCAAATCAAATCGTTGTTTGAACATTGGATGATCACTTAATTCAAAGATTAATTAATTAGATTAGATTGATTGAATAACATGCTTTGTGTGAATACATGGATGTGTTGTATGAATAATGTATATCAAATGGATATTTGATGGGTGAGGGCAATTTTGGAAATTGTTGTAATAAATTTAGAATTTTTTAAATTGGACCTGCGTGTCCAGCCTTTATCTCTCGATTCATTGTAATTCTCTTTCACACACCAATTCCCCTCAATATAATGAGGTTTCTTTATTGTATTATGTAATTGGGTAGAAGTTAGAATAGTGCTAGCCGGGGAGAGGAAAATGAGTGATTCGTTATAGGAACAATTTGTGAGATATCCATCCGCATATCATTATTAATTTATTTACCGTGCCTGATTATGCTTTTAGAATGCATGCTTAAGGGTTTATGATGAGACCTAATCAAAGATAATTAATTGGTTGCCAATTACGCGAAAAACCCTCAACAAATATTAAGCGTTTTCCTTCCATTGAATGATTCATTCTCAAGATCCAAGATTGGCACTGGTTTGTTGGCCAAAGTCAAGACCTTTGTCCATCGCGGATGTGTTTGAATCATGAAGGTTTTGTTCCATATCGTATGTCTTGCCCAAGTTGTGATTTGTTGGCCAAAGTCAAGATCACTTCTTAAGCTTTCCAAAGTCAATGGGTCCCGCTTAACTGGCATCATTAAGCTTCTTGAGCCAAAGGCAAGGCTTAGTTGATTCAGAGGAAAAAGGTTAGGAAAATATATTGGCATATATATTGTATATATATTTCAGACTTGGAGGTCCACCTACCAGATCTAGGAATTGGATGAGATCCAATTGATCTTAGAGATCTACCTAGTTAAATATCATACAGCTTGTTGGCCAAAGTCAAGGTTGTGTTTTATTTAACGGGATCCTAGCCCACTAGGAAACTAGGTTTCCCGAGTACTCAATAGAGGGTTAGAGGCTCGCCGAAAAATAGTGGGAGGCCAGTATTGAATTTACAATTTCGTTCAAATACTTGGCATTACGCGCTTACAAATTATTTCGTCAATTATATATTATTAGTTGGACTAATATTTTATTATTTTTCTTGTAACAGTTGGACTGTACCCAAATATCGTTAATTGAATAGTTTGACTATTGCAATTAAGATGACTGGAAAGATCAGAGTTAGAGACATTATCATGGGCGAAAATGTCTTTATTGGCGCGAACTTTCCTTATTGGGATATGAACCTCAGGATTGTCCTGGGGGCTGAGAGGATGCTCTATATGATAGAGAGACCCCTCGGGCCTAAGCCCGGAAATGAGCAGCCGCTTGAGCTTGAGCTGTGGAAGACTCATAGCGATGACAACTCAACTGCTCATTCCATCATGCTTTCTGCGATGACCCCTCAATTTCATCGCCAAAATAAGGGATTGGATCCATATACTATGATGGCAAATTGAAGGACCTTCATCGATCTAACCTTAGATCGCAGAGGTATGAATTACAGAAAAATCTCTTTCACTCACGAATGTCAGAGGGTACATCTGTTGAGCACCATGTGTCACAGATGATTGCTGACATTGAATAGCTAGATCAGCTAGGCATAACCTTTGAGGCTGAGACTTTTATAGATTTGATCTTGCAGTCTCTTCCTGACAGCTGGAGCGGGTTCATTATGAACTACAATATGATGAACCAAGACCATACTCTTGGAGAGCTGATGGCAATGCTCCGTGAAGCAGAAAAAGAGCTGATAAAGGGCAAAAAGCGCGAGGCGCACTTCGCTTCAACATCTCAGTCTCCCAAGGCTTGGCCGAAGGCAACTGGAGGTGTAAAGAAGAAGAAGAAGAAGGGCAAGGCCAAATCGTCAAAGTCTTCTGGGAAGGCTAAGGAAAAATCCCAAGATGTATGCCTGCAGTGTGGAAAATGGGGTCACTGGAAGCGTGACTGCCGTTAGTACAACGCGCACATAAAGGAAATTAAAGCGGGAAAGACACTGACTTCAGGTATGTTTGTTATAGAAATAAACATGTCTACTTCTAGTTTTAAAAATTGGATTTTTGATTCTGGTTGTGGTACTCATATATGTACTGATGTGCAGGATCTGCGGATTAGTAGGAGACTAGCCTCTGGAGAGATTGACCTCCGCGTTGGAAATGGGACTCGAGTCGCCGTTTTTGGCGTTGGGACTTATATTTTGGAACTACCCTCGGGGCATGTACTTAATCTTTCAGACTGTTATTATGTACCTAGTTTGACTAGGAATATTATATCTGTATCTTTATTGGCCCAATGTGGCTATACTTTGTTTTTAGAAACACTGGTGTTTTATGTATAAAAATGATATGGAAATATGCAGTGCTGAACAGTTCATCAGGGATGAGACTGTACCACAATCTTTAAATACACAAGAACCGTGTAGATCGGAGAGAGTCAGAAAACAACCTGAGAGGTATGGGTTTCTGATCTCACCTCATGTAGATATTAATCTTATTGATGAAGACGATCCAGCTACGTATGAGGAAGCGATACAAGGTATCGACTCCGGTTTATGGCAAGATGCCATGATGTCCGAAATGGATTCCATGTACACCAACCAAGTTTGGACACTAGTTGATGCACCCGAAGGCGTAAAGCCTATTCGTTGCAAATGGGTCTTCAAGAAGAAGACCGACATGGATGGCAACATACAAACATACAAAGCTAGGCTTGTAGCAAAGGGGTATCGTCAACGACATGGTGTCGATTACGACGAAACGTTTTCACCCGTTGCCATAATTAAATCCATTCGGAATATGCTTGCTATTGCTGCATATTTCAATTACGAGATATGACAGATGGACGTCAAAACCGCTTTCCTTAACGGAAACCTTTTGGAGGATGTTTATATGCAACAGCTTGGCGGTTTTATCGTACCTAAAAATGCATACAAGGTATGCAAGTTAAATGGATCCATTTATGGATTGAAGCAAGCATCGCGTTCTTGGAATCAACATTTTGATGAGATCATAAAAGAATATGATTTCGTTCAAAATGAGGATGATCCTTGTGTATATAAGAAGGTTAGTGGGAGCGCACTGACATTCATTGTCCTTTATGTCGATGAAGTATTGCTTATTGGCAATGACATTCCCATGCTACAATCGGTGAAAGCTTGGCTTTCATTAAAATTCTCCATGAAGGATCTAGGACAAACAGCCTTTATTCTAGGAAAAAAGATCTACCGGGATAGATCTAGAAAGCTGCTTGGACTCTCCCAGAGCACATATATTGACAAAGTATTGAAGAGATTCAATATGGAACAGTCTAAGAGGGGACTGTTGCCAGTGTCACATGGTGTCACTCTATCTAAGGACATGTGTCCTAAAACTCAAGATAAGAGAGACAACATGAGTCGGATCCCGTTCACCTCGGCAGTCGGATTTATCATGTATGCCATGATATGTACGCGACCTGATGTCTCCTATGCTTTGAGCATGTGTAGTTGCTATCAGGCCGATCCAGGTGATGGTCACTGGATGGCGGTTAAGAATATCCTTAAGTATCTTAGACGAACTAAAGATGCTTTCTTAATCTATGGAGATGGAGAACTTAAGGTAACTGGGTATACCGATGTAAGTTTCCAAACCAATAAAGACGACTGTAAGTCGCAATCCGGGTACATATTTTGTTTGAACCACAGAGCAGTAAGATGGAAATCTTCCAAGCAAGAGACTATTGTCGATTCAACAACAGAAGCGGAGTATGTTGCTGCAGCTGAAGCAACAAAAGAGACGGTTTGGATCCGTAAATTCCTAATTGGATAAGGAGTAGTTCCGTTAGCAGCTGAGCCCGTTCCATTGTATTGTGCAATAGCGGGGCTATAGCGCAGGCTAAGGAACCGGGGTCTCATCAACGATCCAAGCATGTTCTTCGACTTTTCCATCTGATTCGTGAGATCATATATCGTGGCGATGTGAAGATCGAGAAGGTCGCATCAGAGGACAACATTGCAGATCCGCTGACAAAAGCTATTCCTCAACAAAAGTTTGAGCGACATGTACATAGTTCAAGTGTTAGATGCTTGAGTGACTGGCTATAGGCCAAGTGGGAGATTGTTGGACAATTATGACCCATAGCGTCACTATTTGTAAAAGACATTGTGGTTTTTGTACAAATTAACTATGTGACAATGTAAATTGCATTTTATCATTTTGTAAATGCACTGCATAACTTTGATAGGATTGTCATTGTCATACACTGCACAAGTCCCAACAAAGTGGGGGCGACTGTAGGCACTGTATTTTTGCATATAAGTCCCGATGATGAGCCTCGTACGGAGGCACTACCCTTTAAGTTCCGAAAGTCATGGGAAACAGACATCGGAAGGGAAAAGTCAGAAATCAATACCTTATTTTGTTTGCTTAGCTTCGGGTTCGCTCGTTGGATCTCTGTTTTAAAATTCATCCTTGGCCCAAAACCCCCGCAACCTACACTAAACCACACACCTAAGCCCACACACCACCAACCACACGCCCAAGCCCACCAATAGCCATCCTACACGCCCATAAGCCTCCAAGACTATTAAATCAAATCCAAAAATATTCAAACACATTAAACACATGTCGAAATCCAAACAAATCACCTTCCCGAATTAAAGAAATCAAATCAAATCACCTTCCCGAATTAAAGAAATCAAATCAAATCACCTTCCCGAATTAAAGAAAGCAAATCAAATCCCATAATCATCTTCCTAATTAAATTAAATCACATGCCTAAATTAAATAAAACCAAATCAAATCCCGCAAATTACCTTCCTAAAGTGAATAGATTTTTCCTTATGACACACTAATTAGAGATACCCCCCATAATTACATAATTCATTCCCTTCTCGTACAAGGAAAACCCTAACCCTCTCCTATAAAAAGACACCCAAACCAAACCCTTAGATCCCCCTAGAGCATTCAAGCTTAAGAGACAAAGAAAATAGCCCTCCCATTATCGCGCACACAAACCCTAGCTCATTCTACCTTCACGTTCAGCACCCACCATCACGCCATGGAGAAGCCCTCACTGACCAGCAAACCCTAGACACCTCATTCCAAACCCTCATTCTCCACGCCCATTGACTCTCTCACAAAGAAGCCCTCCACGTGAGCCACAATTACACACACAACAATTCACGCACCCAAGCCACTCACGACTTCACGCACAAAAGGCCAAACCTGAGACACATGCACACACACCTGACCGAGTGAAACAACAAAAAAACAAAACCCCTAACTACATCATTTAACCCACACAAACAGCCCCAAACTGCACCCTAAATACTGCACAAACTGCACCCCTGAAACCCCATAAAAACTGCACAAACAGTCACCCAAAATGACCAAAAAAATACAGCAAAAATAGAGGAAACATCAGCCCAAAACAGTAAGGCGACGAAGGAAAATAGAAAACCAGTGAACCAGAGGAGCTGCGGAGCATTAACCCTTCTGACGGCCGTGTAACGCACTTCCAAGAGGCGACTTAAAAGGTAAGACCTTAGGGCTCCCTTTTATTTATTCCCGTTCATTTTTTTTATTATTTATTAGTAATTCTTCGCATGTGTATTGTTGATTTATGTATGTTGTGGCCATGAGATGAATGATTTTGTGCTATCTCTCGTGGTATATCAATTGTAAACCCAGACGTAAATTCTGTAGCCGAATCCGAATGGAAGGTAGTGCGGTCTGAACTTGGGATACAATTCCACGTACCGCTTGAGAAACGCACATATTTCGTTTCATCTAATCTTGTGTTTTTCATTGTTTATTAGAAATAGTATGTTATTTTTATGCATAATTTAGTTATTTCTTTCGCACTAGGAGCTTAATTATATCTCTTCAATATTTATGTTTAGACAATAGATTATTTATTTACGTTTATGTATTTATCAATTTAATGTTTCCATGAGATTGTGTCCTTGCCATTATTTCGACTTACTTTTATACATGCAAACTTAGATATAGGTTATATGCAAACTTAGATATAGGTTGTATGCGAACTTAGATGTAGGTTATCTTGCGTATGTATGTTCTGTAGACTTGGTTAGATTATTGCACAAATCCATTCATTATAAGTGGCATAAGTAAGAGACCATTCCGAACCCAACAGTTTGAGGTCTTCCCTAACGAGGGGTGAGTGCGGCCTTAAATCATTTCCCAGTTCACACTCGGTGGCGACTCCATATTATTTCTCTGGTTTAGTCCCCCATGGGCTACTCCGTACTCCCGACCAGGCCGTGAGCCTGGAACAGCATCGCTGATTTCTGTCTCCTACATTAGTGTATTGGGTGTGATGGCAAGACGAAAGTATCACTTCAGTCATATGGAGATGATGATAACGCAGGGATACAGAACTGGTTCTCTATTATGTTGCAACTATCGAGATAATATGACAAGGTCATGATTATCCGATTATAGAGACTAGTTGATTGTGATCCGATATATGCTTCGTACGAGGCAGACACTATTCCAGCCCCAGGCCTTGCATGTGACATCAGATACTGGATCGTAATACGTAATACTACTTTGAGGAGGATGACTTCTATGATCACTGATTTCCGACAGTTGAGGGAGGCTGTCATGGATATTGAGGAGGAAGAAACAGAGAATAAGAAGTTTTATAGCCTGAACATGAGGACTGTTGGAGGACCATCAAGTGCCAAGCCCGTTTCTGCTGAGGTAGCCGCCGTCAGAAACCGGCATTTTTCCAACCTAGGTAGGCCTTTGTCTAAGGTGCTTGAGAAGTTGACGAGACAAGGACTCCTAAAACCCTTAGAATCAAAACCACTTCCACACCCTCCACCACCATATTTTAACCTGAACCTTTACTGTCACTACCACCAGCAGAAAGGCCATGACACCGACAGATGTGCCCGCCTCAGACATGAAATTCAGGACCTCATAGACTCCCACAAAATACCTGACCCCAAAAAAGAGCAACCCAACACTCACAGAAACCCCTACCTAACTATCACTTTGTCTCACCACCTATATACATGATTAGCTCTGGCCTACCTGAAAACCTCGTCCTCCAAACCTTTGACCGCCAAGCCTTTTTCCTGGGGATTTGAGATATCAATAGTGAGGATGAAACGGAACATGGGAAGAATTTATGGCTAGACTTCTCAAGCTATGATGAAGTGGAGGTGAAAAGAATGACACGCAGTGGGTGGTTTTACAATGATACAGCGGGGAAAGGCATGAAGGTGTTGGCTGAAGGTAGAGAAGTGGCGGAGACAGGGATAATACTAAAGGAGATGTAGTGCTGCGTCAGTTGAAGAAGACACGAGCACAGCTGAGCATTTGGGAGTTATTGTGTGCATCGCAGGAGCACATGCGTGCCATGGTTGAGGCATTGAGCAAGATGATAGTACCAGAGGATGACAACCCTACGATGTTTGTAGGATCAGTGCAGAAGGAAGCTTCGCAGGTGATAACCTTTTCTGAGGAGGAACTCTCGACGGAGGGAAGGAATTATAATAGGCCATTATTCATAAGAGCTGAAGTGAGGGGGTAAGAAAACGTCGTGTGTAATGGTGGATGATGACTCATCTATCAATGTGTGTCATTTGAAGATCTTGTCAAGGTTGGGTATGGAGACGAAAGATCTAAGTCCCTCCAATTTGACTATCAAGGCATATGATGATAGTAAGCGAGGAGTTGAGGGTATTTTTGCCACAGTGGTCAAAGTGGGCTCAATAGAGGATGAGGTCGAGTTCACGGTGCTTGATATCCTGGCCACTTTTACTTTGCTATTGGGGAGGCTGTGGTTTCACAAGCTTGGGGGCGTGCCCTCCACTCTACATCAGGTCATCAAGTTTCCGTATGGAGGAGAGATTGTCACCATCAAAGCTGATTGAGACAATGTTGTGGCCGCTTTGGAGATACAACCTTTCACGAGGTTCCAAGTCTTGGCAACCTTTGACGAGTGGGTATATCCTAAGGTGGCTAGGATCATGGAGAAGATGAAGTTCGAGCCAGGCACAGGCTCAGATGTCGGAGGAGCATTGCCCGACTTCAAGGGGTAGACCACCAGGAGAGGTTTGTGATACAAGTCCAATGAGGATAAGCCGAAGGCTAAGAAGAAAGGATTGAAACTGATGAAATTTTTTTTGAAAGCCACAGGGTACCAAGGAGAGCCTGAACCAGTGGAAGTCAACGGGGTCATGGTACCAGGATTTGAGATTTTCCAGGATGTGATGGGTGAGAAACCGCTGGCAGAAGAAGTTGAAAAGGAGGAAGAAAAGTGGGAAGAAGAGCTGATGAATCTGAAGAGCCTGACCCTCAAGGAGAATAAAGAGACCGAGGAAAACCCGGCTGCGGAGGATGAAATGTATGTGGAGGACGAAGACATTTATCTCCCTGATTTATTTGAATGTACCCCTGCCTTCGCTAATAATAAAGACATGCATTTTGCTTGCTTGCCTGAGTCTCTTCCTTTCAATTTGCACGACTTGAGTATATTTGACATCAACTCAACCAAAACAAACGCATTTAACCTTGGCACGAATGAAAGCCCCAAAGAGGTCTTAATTGCAAGTGAGGTTACCTCCGAAGAGCGGGAGAAATTAGAGGAGATGTTAGTCAAATATGCTAAAGTATTCCCTTGGTCCTACGAGGACAAGCCCGGAGTGGATATAAGTATCGCCCAACACATGATACCAACTTATCCGAACATGAGGCCAGTAAAGCAGAAGCTCCGAAGGATGAGACCTGAGTGGGCTGAGAAAGTTAGAGAAGAAGTCAAGAAACAGATAGATGTGGGATTTCTGGAAGTAGTGAAGTACCCGAGTGGTTGGCAAACATTATGCCAGTGCCAGAAAAAGATGGGAAGGTCAAAATGTGCGTGGATTACAGAGACCTTAACAAGATTGGCGATTTCCCTTTACCCCATATCGATGTGCTAGTTGATAGTGCGGCTTTATCTGCCATGTACTCGTTCACAGATAGGTTTTCCGATATAATCAAGTTCTTATGGCTGAAGAAGATAAGCATAAGACTGTCTTTGTCATGGAGTGGGGTACGTATTGCAATAAAGTGATGTCATTTGGACTTAAGAATTCAGGAGCTACTCATCAATGGATGGCCACTACGTTATTACATGACTTGATGCATAAAGAAATCGAGGTATATGTGGACGACATGATGGTAAAATATGAGACAAGAAGCGGACACATATAAGCACTAGAGAAGTTCCTTGAACCAGTCGACAAATACAACCTGCGGTTAAATCCCAAGAAGTGCATGCTCGGAGTAACGTCAGGAAAGTTACTAGGACACACGGTGGGAATGAGAGGAATAGAAGTAGACCTTGAGAAAATCAAGGCGATTACCGAGATGCCTGCACCAAAGACAGAGAAAGAAGTGAGAGCATTCCTCGGGAAAAATCAGTACATCAGTCGGTTCATCGCCAAGTTGATGTCAGTATGCGAGCCTATCTTCAAATTGATGAGGATGGACCAGCCAGTGAAATGGAATGAGCAATGGCAAGAAGCTTTCGACAAGATCAGAGAATACTTGGTGAAACCACCTGTCTTGAAACCTCCAAGACCGGGCAAACTCTTGATACTGTATTTGGCCATAGAACCCGAAGCGCTGGGGGAGATGATGGTATAAGCAGATGAGACGGGGGTAGAGCATGCAGTCTACTACCTCAGTAAGAAGATGCTTCTGTATGAAGCCCGCTACCAATAAGTGGAGAAAATCTGTTTGGCAGTAGTGTGGGCGTCCATAAAACTGCGTCATTACTTTCAGTCGTACAAGATCCAAGTAGTAGCAAAGGAGAATCCCTTGAAGTATCTGAATTTGGTGCCTTCGCTAGTAGGGAAGTTAGGCAGATGGTTGGTATTGCTGACAGAGTTTGATGTTGAGTATATCATTTCTAAAGTAATCAAGGGCGAGTCGTAGCAGAGTTCCTGGCATTACAACCTATAGAGGGAGACCAATACAAGTTTGAATTCCCAGACGAGGAGATCCAGGCAATAACGGTCCAAGGATGGAAGATGTATTTCAACGGAGCAGTAAATTGCAAAGGAGCCGGAATAGGGATTGTGATAGTAACCCCCGAATGAGAAACCTTTCCTATTGCCAAGAGGTTGACGTTCGGAGTAACCAACAACATGGCTGAGTATGAAGCGTGCGCCTTCGGACTGACAACATTGATAACCTTGAAGGCTTTGAACATGGAGGTCTACGGAGACTCGATGTTGGTAGTCCGACAGATGCAAGGAGAATGGGAATTGAAGGAAGAACGGTTGAAACCCTACCTATTCCACCTCATGAATCTGACACAAGCTCTCCCCGATTGTAAATTTCAGCACTTGCCGCGAGAAGAAAATCAAATGGTTGACGCGTTAGCTACACTAGCCGCAACTTGGGAAAATCCAGAGAAGTTGGTGATGAGACCTCTAGTGTTGACAACAGCAGACAGACCCGTCTACGGGATAGAAATGATATTAGAAGTAGAGGTCGACGATGGGAAACCTTGTATTACGATATTAAGAGATATCTAGAACGAGGGGAATTCCCAGAAGAAGCAAGTAGGAAAGAAAAAATAGCCATTCAGAAGTTAGCTTCTCAGTATGTGAGTTTGAAAGGAGAACTATACAAGAGACAAACAAATGGCATCCAGCTGAAGTGTCTAAGGAATGAAGAGGCTCAGAAAGCGATGGAATAAGTACACGCCGGAGTATGTGGACCGCACATGAATGGATTGAACTTGTCCCGCAAGATAGTGAGACAAGGTTTCTACTGGTCGACCATGGAAGCTGACTGTGCGAAGCTGGTAAAACATTGTCATGATTGTCAAGCGCACGGTAACTTGAACCATTTGCCTCACACAGAGTTGCATGGGCTTTCGGAGCCGTGGCCTTTCTCAACATGGGGAATTGATATGATCGGAGAAATTCGATCGCACGCATTGAATGGACATCGCTTCATAGTAGTGGCAGTAGACTACTTTTCAAAATGGGTGGAAGCTGAGTCATTTCGCAACATCACAGCAAAGCAGATGGCAATATTCATAGCCCGGAACATTATTTGTTGATATGGGAAGCCGCATCACGTAGTAACAGACAACAGAGTCCAGTTTCAAAGAGAAACAAAGAAATACTACAGAGGTATGGGATAAGACATCACAAGTCATCACCTTACCGACCACAAGCGAATGGGGCATTCGAGGCAGCCAATAAGACGATAAAGAAGATGTTAGCCAAAATGACGGACAACTACAAAGATTGGGTCGATAAGCTGTCGTACGCCCTGTGGGGGTACAGAACTTCTGTGAGAACAGCAACGAGAGTCACGCCTTACTCTCTGGTCTATAGCATGGAAGCAGTATTGCTAGGGGTGGCAATTTAGGTCAGGATTCGTTTATTCGTTCGATTCGATTCGCTTTAAAGCTAATATGGGTTTGGAAAATTGGATTCGTTTAATAAATGGGTCAATTCGATTCGATTCGTTTAATAAATGAATCGAATCCGAATTTGAGCTATTCAATTCATTTATTCGTTTAGAATTCATTTATTAAACGAATCATAAACGAATCGAATTCGAATCCAATTCGTTTAATATCTATTTAATTATATTACAAATTTACCCTTAATTTTATTTATTATATTTGTTAAAAACGAAGGGTAATTTAATAATTTCGTAGGTTTAACTGAAATATATAAAACTAAAACTAAAACCTAAACCTAAAATCTAAACCTAAATCTCACCTCACGTCCTCATAGCTCACTCTCAGTCTCTCACGCCGGCGGCCTCAGCCCTCAATCTCTCTCAAATCTCAATTAACAGGTAACAACTCATTATAGCAGGTAATATTTCTTAGCCAATGCTTTTGTTTATTCATGTTTTCTCTCCACTTATGTGTTCACAAAATCATCTATCTCTGACCGTTTGAAGCCGATGTTGATGCCGCCGATGATTCTGCTGAATCTTGAGTCATCGATTCAACAACAGCCATGATTTTTTTGTTAACTTCTCCATGGTTGACTCTCTAGGAAAATTTTGACTTTAGCTCTGTAATCAATTGATCAACAAACGAAAATAATAAAAAAGAAAAAATGGAATTGAAATGAAATTGTTTCCATTCATAGAGACTAAAACGCAGTTGCCGATCAATATAGAAAAAACGAAAGTAAAATAAATAATAAGTAAATACTGGTTTTTCGCTTTCTTGGCATTTCTGTGTTCATTTTTTCTGTTGTTCATTTTATACTTAGTTTTGATTATTCTATCTGGGTTTGATAATTGGTTTTGATTTTTGATTTGTTTGATGTATATGATTATGTTTTATGATTCATTTTATTTTATTTGCAGGATTTTCATCCCGGATGATAATGATAAAGAAGTTTGTCTTTACCTTCTCAACTTATATTCGAGATTTTGCTCCAAATGTGTTTTGAAGATTTTAAGTGTTATTATGCAATTGATTTGTAATTTGAAATTTGGAGCTTGTTGTAAGGATTTTAAGACTATAACAATGAATATGTTATTGAATATGGTATGGAATGGATGCTTAGATTTTTTATTTTATTTTGATTAAACGAATCGAATACAATATTCAATTATTAAATGAATATAAAATTTGATTCGTTTAATTTGATATAAACGAATCAGATTCGAATAATATATGAATCAGATGCGAATAGTAAACAAATCGAATGCGAATAGTAAACGAATAATAAATTCAAATTCGATTCGTTTGATTTATGTAAATGAATAAACGAATCGAATACGAATATTCGTTTATTAAACGAATCGAATCTGAATCCTAATATCAGGATTCGTTTAATAAACGAATCGAATTCGAATTTAGTGTATTACAATTCGATTCGTTTAGAATTCGTCACGAATTCGATTCGTTTATTCATTTTGCCACCCCTAAGTATTGCCGGTAGAAGTTGAGATACAGTCCATGCGGGTATTAGCAGAAGTAGAGTTACATGAACAAGAATGGACCTCGCGGAGATTGGAACAGTTAGCTTTACTGGATGAAAAGAGAATGAAGTCTTTATGTCATATGCAGTTATACCAGAAGAGGTTGGCTCGAGCATTCAACAAGAAGGTGTGTCATACTAAGATTAGAAAGGGTGATATAGTACTTAAGCAGTCAAAGCTGTCGACGACAGACCCGAGAGGAAAGTTCAGACCCAACTGGGAAGGACCCTACATAGTCAAGAAAGTCATGGGAAATGGGGCAGTGAGACTGTCATATTTAGAAGGGAACGAGTTTACCGAGCCGATCAACGTGGATAGATTGAAGTAATATTTTGCCTGAGGGAGAGAAGACCGAGCGATCACCAGGAGGACTGGCGGAAGACCTAACCCACAGAATAGGAAATTCATTCATGCATGCATACATACACGTAACGTACTTGCATTCTTTTTTTGTGTTTGTTCTGTTTTGTATTTACAGATTTCAAAAAGAAAGAGAAATCGGCAAATGTAAGCCAACCAGAATCAGCAACACATCAGTATCAGTTTCGGGAATGGATCCCAGGGTTTAGGCCCTATCAGTATCAGTTTCGGGAATGGATCCCAGGGTTAAGGCCCACATCGATATCAGTCGGAAATGAATCCCAGGTTTGAGGCCACATCAGTGTCAGTTTAGGGAATGGATCCCGAGGTTGAGGCCCACATTATCAGCGGTTGAAAGGAAGAATTCCAGTCGAGTGAAAAGAAAAAAAAAAAAGAAGTCCTGATGGTCAGACATATGTCCGGTGATGAAATTGTTTGCTGTAGGGTGAAACCTTAGAAACGATAAGTGCGAGATGTGCTCTCATCCGTATTCTGATGGTTGATCTCGGCTAGATTCGCGGGCACTTAATTATAGGATCTTAGCGGTGGAAGCCTGAGTAGTCGGCGAGATGACTAGTTGAAGAGATGGTGGATCAGTGAATGACCATTCGCTTAGATGTCTATCCTGGTTTACTCGTGTTACGATATGTGATATGGGTCGAAACAAAGAAAAAGTCTCCGAAGAGGAAAAATAAACCACTTATAACCAATAAGCGTGAAGCTACCCATGGGCGAGTATTAGGACCACCATGAGGAGAAATGCCACCTTAAAGGGTAGATGCGTTGAAAAAAAAAAGACGAAAGAGAAAGAAAACCATATCATATTGAGTACGAGGAAGTAATCGCAAAGCATGGTCAAGACATCTCGGTTGGTTAGACCCACTGATCCAATTCTTCGAGACAAAATCTTATAGTTGGCTTACTTAAGGATTAAGCTGCGAAAGAACCTTGGCACATATACACTTGGAGTCTAGTTCAGATCATTTATTCAGACGGTCGGATTTGAGTTGAATCAAGCACTTTGAAGGTTCTCTGGTTTCAACGCTAGGCATCCATTGAGGATGAAAATATGTTTATCTATCGGGATTATCTCGTGAGAGGCAGTATAGTAGGTGGGTATGTAACATCACATCAGGAGATCTACCTTTACCTAATGAAAGCATCAAAGAATTCGAATTTAGTGTATTACAATTCGATTCGTTTAGAATTCGTCACGAATTCGATTCGTTTATTCATTTTGCCACCCCTAAGTATTGCCGGTAGAAGTTGAGATACAGTCCATGCGGGTATTAGCAGAAGTAGAGTTACCTGAACAAGAATGGGCCTCGCAGAGATTTGAACAGTTAGCATTACTGGATGAAAAGAGAATGAAGTCTTTATGTCATATGCAGTTATACCAGAAGAGGTTGGCTCGAGCATTCAACAAGAAGGTGCGTCATACTAAGATTAGAAAGGGTGATATGGTACTTAAGCAGTCAAAGTTGTCGACGACAGACCCGAGAGGAAAGTTCAGACCCAACTGGGAAGGACCCTACATAGTCAAGAAAGTCATGGGAAATGGGGTAGTGAGACTGTCAGATTTAGAAGGGAACGAGTTTACCGAGCCGATCAACGTGGATAGATTGAAGCAATATTTTGCCTGAGGGAGAGAAGACCGAGCGATCACCAGGAGGACTGACGGAAGACCTAACCCAACAGAATAGGAAATTCATTCATGCATGCATACATACACGTAACGTACTTGCATTCTTTTTTTGTGTTTTTTCTGTTTTGTATTTACAGATTTCAAAAAGAAAGAGAAATCGGCAAATGTAAGCCAACCAGAATCAGCAACACATCAGTATCAGTTTCGGGAATGGATCCCAGGATTGAGGCCCATATCAGTATCAGTTTCGGGAATGGATCTCAGGGTTAAGGCCCACATCGGTATCAGTCGGAAATGAATCCCATGGTTGAGGCCCACATCAGTGTCAGTTTAGGGAATGGATCCCGAGGTTGAGGCCCACATTATCAGCGGTTGAAAGGAAGAATTCCAGTCGAGTGAAAAGAAAAAAAAAAGAGAAGTCCTTGATGGTCAGACATATGTCCGGTGATGAAATTGTTTGCTGTAGGGTGAAACCTTAGAAACGATAAGTGTGAGATGTGCTCTCATCCGGTATTCTGAGTGGTTGATCTCGGCTAGACTCGCGGGCACTTAATTATAGGATCTTAGCGGTGGAAGCCTGAGTAGTCGGCGAGATGACTAGTTGAAGAGATGGTGAATCAGTGAATGACCATTTGCTTAGATGTCCATCCTGGTTTACTCGTGTTACGATATGTGATATGGTTTGAAACAAAGAAAAAGTCTCCGAAGAGGAAAAATAAACCACCTATAACCAATAAGCGTGAAGCTACCCATAGGCGAGTATTAGGACCACCATGAGGAGAAATGCCACCTTAAAGGGTAGGTGCGTTGAAAAAAAAAAAGACGAAAGAGAAAGAAAACCATATCATATTGAGTACGAGGAAGTAATCGCAAAGCATGGTCAAGACATCTCGGTTGGTTAGACCCACTGATCCAATTCTTCGAGACAAAATCTTCTAGTTGGCTTACTTAAGGATTAAGCTGCGAAAGAACCTTGGCACACACACACTTGGAGTCTAGTTCAGATCATTTATTCAGACGGTCGGATTTGAGTTGAATCAAGCACTTTGAAGGTTCTCTGGTTTCGACGTTAGGCATCCGTTGAGGACGAAAATATGTTTAGCTATCGTGATTATCTCGTGAGAGGTAGTATAGTAGGTGGGTATGTAACATCACATCTGGAGATCTACCTTGACCTAATCAAAGCAGCAAAGAACATAAGAATGAACCGAGACTGGGGGCGACCAGTCTACCCTTTCTCATACAGCATGGTTCGGGAATGAACCATCACATCAGTAATGCCTCAGGGATGAGGTTCAGTATGCCGGGAATGGCACTCCGGGGATGGAACATTGGTTGAGTCCCACATCAGTATCAGTTTTGGGGATGAGTCCCAGGGTCGAGGCCCACACATCATCAGCAGTTTGGGATGCATCCCAGAGTCGAGGCCCACACATCATCAGCAGTTTGGGATGCATCCCAGGGTCGAGGCCCACACATCAGTAGCAGTTTGGGATGCGTCCCAGGGTCGTGGCCCACACATCATCAGCAGTTTGGGATGTGTCCCAGGGTCGAGGCCCACACATCATCAGCAGTTTGGGATGCGTCCCAAGGTCGAGGCCCACACATCAGCAGTTTGGGATACGTCCCAAGGTCGAGGCCCACACATCTAGTAGTAGTTTGGGATGCGTCCCAGGGTCGAGGCCCATACATCAGCAGTTTGGGATGTGTCCCAGTGTCGAGGCCCACACATCATTACCAGTTTGGGATGCGTCCCAGGGTCGAGGCCCACACATCAGTCGTAGTTTGGGATGCATCCCAGGGTCGAGGCCCACACATCAGCAGTTTGGTATGCGTCCCAGTGTCGAGGCCCACACACATCAGTAGTTTGGGATGCGTCCCAGGGTCGAGGCCTACACATCAGTAGTAGTTTGGGATGCGTCCCAAGGTCGAGGCCCACACATCATCAGTAGATTTTGGGATGCGTCCCAGGGTCGAGGCCCACACATCATCAGCAGTTTGGGATGCGTCCCAGGGTCGAGTCCCACACAGCATCAGCAGTTTGGGATGCGTCCCAGGGTCGAGGCCCACACATCATCATGATTTTTTGGGATGCGTCCCAGGGTCAAGGCCCATAACTTATCAGCATAGTTCAGGAACAAAGCCTAGGGTCGAGGCCCATAACTTATCAGCACAGTTCGGGAACAAATGCCACAATCGGTGGTTCGGGAACAAAGCCTAGGGGTAGAAGCACCCCGCCACCATATCAGTTTAGTTCGGTAGTGATTCCTAGAGATCGCAGCATCTTGCAGGGATGAAACTCAGGGGTCGCAGCACCTCACCACCAGATAAAATCAGTTCAAAGCAACAGGCAAGTCAGGCGGCAGCTTGCAAGCCATGTAAGTGAAAATGCACTGCATAACTTTGATAGGATTGTCATTATCATACACTACACAAGTCCCATCAAAGTGGGGGCGACTGTAGGCACTACATTTTTGCATATAAGTCCCGATGATGAGCCTCGTACGGATGCACTACCCTTTAAGTTGCGGAAGTCGTGGGAAACTGATGTCGGAAGGGAAAAGTCAGAAATCAATACCTTATCGGACTTAATTTGTTTGCTTAGCTTCGGGTTCGCTCGTTGGATCTCTATTTTAAAATTCATCATTGGCCCAAAACCCCCGCAACCTACACTAAACCACACAACTAATCACACGCCCAAGCCCACCAACTAGCCATCCTACACGCCCATAAGCCTCCAAGCCAATTAAATCACATCCATAAATATTCAAACACATTAAACACATGTCGAAATCCAAACAAATCACCTACCCGAATTAAAGAAATCAAATCAAATCACCTTCCCGAATTAAAGAAATCAAATCAAATCACCTTCCCGAATTAAAGAAAGCAAATCAAATCCCATAAATCACCTTCCTAATTAAATTAAATCACATGCCTAAACTACATAAAATCAAATCAAATCCCACAAATTACCTTCCTAAAGTGAATAGATTTTTCCTTATGACACACTAATTAGAGATACCCCCCATAATTACATAATTCATTCCCTTCCTGTACAAGGAAAGCCCTAACCCTCTCATATAAAAAGACAACCAAACCAAACCAAACCCTTAGATCCCCCTAGAGCATTCACGCCTAAGAGACAAAGAAAATAGACCTCCCATTACCGCACACACAAACCCTAGCTCTTTCTACCTTCACGTTCAGCACCAACCATCACGCCATTCAGAAGCTCTTACTGACCAGCAAACCCTAGACACCTCACGCCAAACCCTCATTCTCCACGCCCATTGACTCTCTCTCACTCCAAGCAGCTCTCCACGTGAGCCACAATTACACACACAACAATTCACGCACCCAAGCCACTCACGGCTTCACGCACAAAAGGCCAAACCTGAGACAAACGCACAGACATCTGACCGAGTGAAACAAAAAAAAACAAAGCACCAAACTACATCCTTTAACCCACATAAATAGCCCCAAACTGTACCCTAAATACCCCACAAACTGCACCCCTGAAACCCCATAAAAGCTGCACAAACAGTCACCTAAAATGACCAGAAAATACAGCAAAAACAGAGGAAACAGCAGCCCAAAACAGTGAGGCGACGAAGGAAAATAGAAAACCAGTGAACCGAAGGAGCTGCGGAGCATTAACCCTTCCGACGGTCGTGTAACGCACTTCCAAGTGGCTACTTAAAAGGTAAGACCTGAGGGCGCCCTTTTATTTATTCCCGTTCATTTTTATTATTATTTATTAGTAATTCTTCGCATGCGTATTGTTGATTTATGTATGTTGTGGCCTTGGGATGAATGATTTTGTGCTATCTCTCGTGGTATATCGGATGTAAACCCAGACGTAAATTCCGTAGCCGAATCCGAATGGATGGTAGTGCGGTCTGAACTTGGGATATAATTCCACGTACCACTTGAGAAACGTACATATTTCGTTTCATCTAATCTTGTGTTTATTCATTGTTTATTTGAAATAATATGTTATTTTTATGCATAATTTAGTTATTTCTTTCGCACTAGGAGCTTAATTAAATCTCTTCAAGACAATAGATTATTTATTTACGTTTTCGTATTTATCAATTTAATGTGTCTATGAGATTGTGTGCTTGCCATTATTTCGACTTACTTTTATGCATGCAAACTTAGATATAGGTTATATGCAAACTTAGATATAGGTTGTATGCGAACTTAGATGTAGGTTATCTTGCGTATTTATGTTGCGTAGACTTGGTTAGATTATTGCACAAATCCATTCATTACAAGTGGCATAAGTAAGAGACCATTCCGAACCCAATGGATTGAGGTCTTCCCTTACGAGGGGTGAGTGTGGCCTTAAATCATTTCCCAGTTCACACAGGGTGGCGACTCCATATTATTTCTCCGGTTTAGTCCCCCGCGGGCTACTCCGTACTCCCGACCTGGCCGCTAGCATGGAACAGCGTCACTGATTTCTGTGTCCTACATTAGTGTATTGGGTGTGATGTCACGACGGAAGTATCACTTCAGTCATATGGAGATGATGATAACGCAGGGATACATAATTGGTTCTCTATTATGTTGCAACTATCGGGATAATATGACAAGGTCATGATTATCCGATTATAGAGACTAGTTGATTGTGATCTGATACATGCTTCGTATGGGCCAGACATTATTCCATCCCCAGGCCTTGCATGTGACATTAGATACTGGATCGTTATATGCAATACTATGTATACTACGCCTGACATAGATTATATATACCTTTAAGAATATTTCTGGAGAATTGGGTAGGCACGACGCTTTGTTGAAGCCAACTATGTCTCGTAAATCGGTAAAAATGTGGTACGAGATACGCACATGTTCGGATAGTCCGACGATCGGATTTACTGCCAATATATCCAGGGATCTCATGGGTCGCTTCCCGAAGATTCACCGATGACGTATGACTCGAACATAATTAATCTAGGATTAATTATAATAGAGAGAAAATTAATCTAGGATTAATTACGGTGAGAATTTATCTGGATAAAATTCAATTTGAAGAGAGAGAATGATTAATTCGGAATTAATCGATAAAATAATATATTCGATATATTAAATGAAATTAGATTTCATAACGGAATTAAAATTGGATTTTAATTCGGGCGAACGAATTAATTTAGAATTAATTCGCGAGTGACGTTAATAGTAATTTTGCTAGGCATAATTTTTTAATTAAATTTGATTATATTACGTCGCAACGGAAAATTCGTTAATTCGGAATTAACGAACCCGAGCCCGGAATGTGTTTGCGAGCCCACTCGGAATTTGAATCAAGTGGGGCCCATAAGTCACATCACAAGTCACATCACCTAGTCACTTTGATCAACTTTTGGGTGATGGAATTTGGTAGGTGGTTGATGGCTTATTTTACACTCAAGTTGAGAGATGATTGACTTTTACCAAATATTAGATATTTGGTATATCTTATTTTGTTTTTGTAAATCAAATACACAAGTCAACATTTTCACTCTCATCTCTTCTCTCTCATTCACGCCCAAGTGAAGAATTTCCTATCCCAAATTTTCTTGGTTTGGCCAAGAACTTCAAGAACCAATTGGAAGATTTTTTGCAAATTTTTCAAGAGCTAGCACTCAAATGGATCATACAAAGGTGATAGGGAAACTATTCCCATTGGGCTTGGAATCAAAGTCAAAGCTTGGAGCTTGATATACAATTTTGGAGGAGCTTGGAACAACTTCAAAGAGAGCAAAAGTTTTTGTTATCAACACATCCTACAACCGATCTTTGTAAGTATAATTCTGCTATATTTATCTTTTCGTATTCACACTTTTATCATGCTTTAAATGTTCTTGGGATGATCTTAGAGACCAACACCTGGGAGCCGAGAAGTTGCTCTATGTATTAGACAGACCTCTCGGGCCTGAGCCTGGACATGAGCGGGTTGTTGATTATGAGCTTTGGAAGACTCACAGTGATGACAACTCAACTGCTCAGTCCATCATGTTTGCCGTAATGACCCCTCAATTTCGTCATCAAAACAAGGGATTGGATCTCTACAACATGATGTTGAAATTGAAGGACCTTCATAGATCTAACATTAGATCACAGAAGTATGAATTGCAGAAGAAGCTCTTTCGCTCTCGCATGTCAAAGGGTACATTTGTCGAGCACTATGTGTCGCAGATGATTGCTGACATCGAACAGCTAGGTCAGCTGGGCATAAACTTTGAGACTGAGACTTCCATAGATTTGATCTTACAGTCTCTGCCTGATTGCTGGGGCGGGTTCATCATGAACTATAATATGATGAACCAATAGAAGACTCTTGGAGAGTTGATAGCGATGCTGAAAGAGGCAGAGCCAGAGCATCTGAAGGGCAAGAAGCGTGAGGCGCACTTTGCTTCGACATCTCAGAAGGCCAAGGCTTGGGCAAAGGCTTCTGGAGGTGAGAAGAATAAGAAAAGAAAATGCAAGGCCAAATCATCAAAGACTTCTGGGAAGGAAAATGACAAATCCCAAGATGTCTGCCTGCAGTGTGGCAAACGGGGTCACTGGAAGTGTGACTACCGTGAGTACAAGGCGCACATGAAGGAAGTGAAGGCAGGCAAGGCTCCGGCTTCAGATATGTTTGTTATTAAAATAAACATGTATACTTCTAGTTTTAAAAATTTGATTTTTGATTCTGGATGTGGTACTCATATATGTACTGATGTGCAGGATCTGCAGATTAGTAGGAGACTGGCTTCATGAGAGATTGACCTATATTTTGGAACTGCCTTCGGGGCATGTACTTACATTATCAGACGTTTATTATGTACCTAGTTTGACTAGAAACATTATCTCTGTATCTTGTTTGACCCAATATGGGTACACTTTTGTATTCCGAAACACTGGGTGTTTTGTTTATAAAGATGATTTTGAGATATGTACTGCTAATGCCAATAATGGTCTTTATATTTTGAATATAAATGAATCTCAAACATATAACATAACAAACAAAAGGCTCAAAATGAGTAAAACATATGAAACTTATCTGTGGCATTATCGTCTGGAACACATTAACAAGACTCGTATATCCACGCTTTCGAAGAATGGATACTTGGACGGATTTGATCCTAATTCATATGACGTCTGCGAATCTTATTTATTAGGCAAAATTCCTAAAATGCATTTTAGCGGTAAATGTGTTCGTGCCACCGAACTGTTAGCCCTCGTTCATAGTGATGTATGTGTGCCCATGTCTAGCAAGGCTAGAGGTGGATTTGAATACTTCGTATCCTTTATGGATGATGCATCGCGTTATGGTTATGTGTATCTTATGAAACATAAGTCGGAAACTTTTGAAAAATTCAAAGAGTTTTGACACGAAGTAGAAAAATAGACCGGAAAAAGTATTAAAACATTACGGTCAGACCGTGGTAGAGAATACTTGAGCAATGAGTTTCTCGATTACTTGAAAGAGTATGGTATTCTTTCACAGTGGACTCCTCCCGGAACAACTCAATTAAATGGTGTGTCTGAATGGAGAAATCGAAATTTCTTAGACATGGTAAGGTCTATGATGAGTCGCACTGAGCTACCAATTTCCTTCTGGGGATACGCATTGAAAAGTGCAATACTTATTTTGAATAAGGTTTCGTCAAAGTCTATTGAACAGACTCCATATGAAATATGGATAGGAAAGAAATCGGGTTCTCATTCCTGAAGATTTGGGGATGCTTGGCATACGTTAAACGTTTGGATGGTACCAAACTAGAACCCAAATCGGATAAGTGCCTATTTGTAGGTTATCCTAGGGAAACCAAAGGATATTACTTCTACAACCCACAAGAGAACAAGGTATTTATTGCTCTCCATGCGGTTTTCCTCGAAAAGGAATTCCTAAATGCAGTGGTAAGTGGGAGGAAAGTAGAGTGATACTGTTCCTCGCACAGACTCCCCAATGGAACACGAACAGTTCATTAGAGATGAGACTCTACCATAATCTTCTAATACACAAGAACCACGTAGATCGGAGATAGTCAGAAAATAACCTGAGAGGTATGGGTTTCTGATCTCGCCTCACGTAGATACTAATCTTATTGAGGATAATGAGCCGGCTACGTATGAGGAAGCGATACAAGGTATCGACTCTGATTTATAGCAAGATGCCATGAATTCTGAAATGGATTACATGTATACCAACCAAGTCTGGGCACTGGTTGATGCACCATAAGGCGTTAAGCCGATTGGTTGTAAATGGATCTTCAAGAAGAAGACAGACATGGATGGCAACATATAAACGTACAAAGCTAGGCTTGTAGCGAAATGGTATCGTCAACGACATGGTGTCGATTACGATGAAACTTTTTCACATGTTGCCATGATTAAATCCATTCGGATAATGCTTGCTATTGCTGCATATTTCGATTATGAAATATGGCAGATGGACGTCAAAACCGCTTTCCTTAACAGAAACCTTTTGGAGGATGTTTATATGCAACAACCTGACAGTTTTGTCATACCAAAACATGCAAATAATGTTTGCAAGTTAAATCGATCCATTTATGGATTGAAGCAAGCATCGCGTTCTTGGAATCAACTTTTTGATGAGATCATAAAAGAATATGATTTCATTCAAAACGAATATGATTCTTGTGTATATAAGAAGGTTAGTGGGAGCGCACTGACATTCATTGTCTTTTACATTGATGATGTATTGCTTATTGGAAATGACATTCCCATGCTACAATCAGTGAAAGCTTGGCTTTCATTAAAATTCTCCATGAAAGATCTGGGAGAAGCAGCCTTTATTCTGGGAATAAGGATCTACCGAGATAGATCCAGAAAGCTGCTTGGACTCTCCCAAATCTCGTACATTGACAAAGTGTTGAAGAGATTCAACATGGATCAGTCTAAGAGGGGACTGCTTCTAGTGTCATATGACGTCTCTCTATCTAAGGACATGTGTCCTAAAACTTAAGATGAGAGATATAACATGAGTCGGATCCCGTTCGCTTCTGCAGTCGGATCGATCATGTATGCCATGATACGTACGCGACATGATGTCTCATATGCGTTGAGCATGTGCAGTCGCTATCAAGCCGATCCAGGTGATGGTCACTGGATTGCTGTTAAGAACATCCTTAAGTATCTTAGACGAACTAAGGATGCTTTCTTAATATATCGAGATGGAGAACTTGAGGTGACTGGGTTCACCGATGCAAGTTTCCAAACCGATAAATATGACTCTAATTCGCAATCTGGGTATATATTTTGTTTGAACAACGGAGCAGTGAGCTGGAAATCTTCCAAGCAAGAGATTGTTGCTGATTCAATAACAGAAGCAGAATATATCGCTGTAGCTGAGGAAGAAAAAGAAGTAGTTTGGATCCGTAAATTCCTAATTGGATTAGGAGTAGTTCCGTTAGCAGCTGAGCTCATACCTTTGTATTATGACAATAACGAGGCTATAGCGCAGGCTAAGAAACCACGGTCTCATCAACGATCCAAGCATGTACTTTGACGTTTCCATCTGATACGTGAGATCATACATCATGGCGATGTGAATATCGAAAAGATCACTTCAGATGAAAACATTATAGATCCGCTAATGAAAGCTATTTCTCAGTAGAAGTTTGAGCGACACTGACATAGTTCAGGTGTTAGATACTTGAGTGATTGGCTATGAGCCAAGATTATGACCCGTAGCATCACTATTTGTAAAAGACATTGTGGTTTTTGTACAAATTAACTATGTGACAATGGAAATTGCTATTTTATCATTTTATAATTAGATTACTTTGATATATAAATGATAAAAGTCCTTATGATTAGTTCCGGATTAATAAGATATGAGACAATATTAATCCATGAACGGTTTAATCATTAAATATCCCTACTCGTAGTATTATCGAGGCTGGACATCAATAATACGGAATAGACTAGTATTACACTTGTGCACGTTATGGAAGCTTAATGACATAGTTCTCATATATTTAAGTATAAGATACTTATGCAAGTGTGATAAAAGGTTCTGTCAGCCATTGGATGGGGAACAGCTTCGCTCTGGATAGACCCCTCGGAATCCCATTGGTAGTATGACTATCTGTCTATGGGAATATGCATCAGGGTAGGTGTATTTGGTCTTAACCTGAGACTTACATCGGTAATACTTGCGACAATTAGTACGCTTTGGTTTTGGTCATCCGGGGCTTTAATAGGTTCTGTGTACGCCTCTTCTAGGTTTACTGAGAATCGTAGTGTATTGGGTGTGATGTCAATATGGAAGTATCACTTCAGTCATATGGAGATGATGATCGCGCATGGATACAAAACTAGTACTCTCAATGCTGCAGCTATGGGGATAGTATGACTAGGTCATGATTATCCGATTAAAGAGACTAGTTGCTAGTGATCTGATATATGCTTCGTATGGGGCAGACACAATTCCAGCCCCAGGCCTAACATGTGACATCTGATACTGGATCGTAATACGCAATATATAGTATACTATGCTTGATATAGATTATATATTCTTCATTGAATATTTCTGGAGAATTGGGTAGGTACGGTGTTTTGCTAGAAGCCAACCATGTCTTGTAAATAGGTAAGAACATGGTACGAGGTATGCACGTGTTCAGATAGTCGGATGACCAGATTTACTGCCAACATATCCATGGATCTCTTGGGTCGCTTCCCAAAGATTCACCGATGACATGTGACTCAAACCGAATTAATCTGGGATTAATTATGAGAGAGAGAATTAATCTAGGATTAATTGCGGCAAGAATTTATCTGGGATAAAATTCGAATAGAAGAGAGAACGCGATTAATTTGGAATTAATCGATTAAATAATATATTGGATATATTAATTGAAATCGAATTTCAAAGCAGAATTAAAATTGGATTTTAATTTGGGTGAACGAACTAATTGGGAATTAATTCGCAAGCGACTTTCGTAATAATTTTGCTAGGTATTATTATTAATAATGTCGAAACGGAAAATTCGTTTAATCGGATTAAACGAACCCGAGCACGAAGTGTGTTGAGCAAGCCACTTGAATTTTGAATTTAAGAAGTGGGGCCCACCAACTTACATCACTAGTCATTAGTTTATGGAAGTGGGTGAATGCATTTAATGCATTTCTTTTCAACACAATTTTGCTTTTTCTTTTTTGAAAAGCATATACACATTTTTGGTGGTTGACTTTGGTAATTTGTTTTTAGAAAACAAATATCAAAAGCACAAAACTCTCTCATCTCCCTCTCCTTGCTTTTACCGTGAGCTTCATGCTCTTCCTCTATTGATTTTGCTTCAAAATCAAACAAAGCTAGCACTTAAAGAGTTGATTAAGGTGATAGGGAAACTCACCATTGGGTTAAAAAGGTTCAACAAAGTTTGGAGCTTCCAATAAACTCAAAGAAAGTTTTGAAATCAATACATCCAAACCGATCAATGTAAGTTATTTTTTCCGCAAATTTATTTTGATTATTCACACAATATCATGACTTAGAGATCCTTGGCATGTCTAGGACTTACTAACACTTTTATCATTTATATATCCAATTAATCGAATTACAAAATGATAAAAGAATAATTTCCTTTGTCACATAGTTAATTTGTACAAAAACACCATGTCTTTTACAAATAGTGATGTTATGGGTCATAATTGTCCAACACCAAGAAATTTCAGGACTTCCTTTTTAACCATATATTTCTTGTAAAGGTATAATATATTTTTTTGGTGGTTGATGTATCCTGACATTATCTTTGAAATGTATTTTGTTTGTCCATTTTAAAGGATTAATGTCTTTATATCTTTTAAAGTCCATCCAATTCTCTATCTATGTTCTCTTAACACATTTAACAATTTACCTTCTTGATCGCTTATCAGAGAAGAAGAAATTACCACAGTGTAAATTTATTTATCTCCAAGAAATGCATACTTCAAGTCTTCTAGCAAAGTCTTTAATTCCAATTTGGGTGCTTCTTCATGTTTCTCTTCTTCAAGTGTTCTTAGTTCCTCAAAATTTATTTCCCTTCATCGTCTTCCAGTACCTGTGTAGAATCATGTAAAGAAAAATCTTAGAAATATCTGAATCTAATTGCGTGCTTGATTTAAGAAAATTAGTTGTACAAATTTCTGTAAGGTCCATGCTCTCATCTTAAATGTCATCATCATATGGTTGTTTGCACATGTTAAAAATATTAAGCTCCAGTGTCATATTTCCAAAGGACAAATTCATGATTCATTCATTCAATTAATTAAAGCATTAGCGGTTGCTAAAAATGTACTACCAAGTATTACAGAAATTGGCATATAACTGTCTGCTACAGGTTCTGTTTCCAAGATAAGAAAATCCATGGGATATATGAATTTATCGACTTGTAATAACACATATTCAAAAATTCCTTTCGGTACCTTGACTGATCTATCACCAAGTAAAAGAGTAATTGAGGTTGGTTTTAACTCGCCAATATTAAGTTGTTGGTAAACCGAAAATGGAAGCAAATTGACACTGGCTCCAAGATCAAGCAAAACATGTTCAATTTTTTGATTTCCAATCATACAAGAAATAGTTGGACAACCAGGGTCCTTGTATTTTAATGCATTATTGGTTGAGAGAATGGAACTTACATGTTCAGTTCAGCTAGAAAAACTTTTTTTCTTACCTGATGTTTTTTTTAACGGTGCAAAAGTCTTTCAGAAATTTGGCATAAGATGGTATATGTTGGATGACATCTAACAAAGGAATATTGACCTTTACCTGTTTGAATATTTTATAAATCTCTGGGGAATGGTTCAATTTCTTTGTTTTTAATGCCCAAGGAAATGAAGGTGCATGAGAGAAATTATTATCATCAACGACGGGTAATGGTTCTTCAACCCATTCCTTACCCTCTGAATCTGATTTATTTTCAGCTTCGCGAGGTCAAGAATAGGTCTATTGATAACCTTACCACTACGATGAGTAATAACCAATTTGACATGGTCTATATGTTGACTTCCAGAACTACCCTCGTGAGGGTTTTGATGACTCTTGGGATTTGGCTGTGGTTGTGCAGGAAACTTTCATTTCTCATTAATGGTTAAAGCATATGTGATTTTGGAGAAAGTATCTTTCAGATCAATTAATGTTTGCACATTTTGGTTATTGATGACTTCATTTTTCTCAATAAATACATGCAAGGTATCCTCAAGGATTTTCCTAGGTGGTGGGACATATGGTGCATAATTCTGGGAATTTCGAAAATTTTGGTGTACCTGGGGAGGTTGTTGCGATGGTTGTGCTTGATTATCATTCCTCCAATTGAAGTTTGGATGGTTTCTCCAACCAGAATGGTAGGTTTGGGAGTATGGGTTTGGATTTGGTCTATTGAAAGTGTTTATGGAATTGACTTGGTCATGAAGACATTCTTGCAGGGCTGGCAATGTTGGGCAAACTTATGTGACATGTTCATTTGGATTACAGATTTGAAAATTGACTTCTTGAATTGACTTGACATGATCATTTTTCCTCATTTCTATTGCCTCGACTTTTTTTAGCTAGAGATGCATATTTAGTAGAAAGTTCATGATCTTCCCTAAGGTTAAACATACCTCTACCAGATGAGTGTGGTTTTACAGACGACTTATAAGTGCTTACTGTGTCCTTTTGTTGTGCATTCTCTGTTATGTGTTCTAGGTAATCTAGTGTATCTTCGGGATTTTGTCCATAAACTCACAATTACACATCATCTCCACTACTTGTCTACTTTGGGGTGTTAAACCCTCGTAGAAATAGGCAACCAGCCTCCATGTTTCAAACCCGTGATATGGACAAATATTCAACATCTCTTTAAACCTCTCCCAATATTGGTAAAGTGTTTCCCCCGACTCTTGTGTGAAAGTTGTGATTCTTCTCTTAAATGAGTTTTTCCTGTGATGGGGAAACTTTTTTTTAAGGAACTGTTCTTGTAAATCATCCTATGTTCTGATGGATCCTGACCTAAGGTTCTGCAGCCTAATTTTAGATTTATCATTTAAAGAAAAGGAAAAAAACATTAATCGAATTATATTCATACTGTAATTTTGGTTTGTGCAAGTGTTACATACCTCTTCAAATTCCCTTAAGTGCTGATAAGGATTTTCTAGTTCTAGACTGTGGAATGTGGGTAAAAGTTGGATGACACATGCGAAACGTACTGCATTTGGGGGAAAAACAATGCAAGATGAGGATCTTGTCCTAGTGGGATTCATGAATTGTGTTAATATCCTAGGATGATTAAGATCGCTATGCTGAGACTCGTTTTCATCCTGATCAACTATGTTTTCAACTCGGGCAGATGGATTTTCATTTTGGTTCTCGGCCATTTTGACAGACGATGAAGGTGATGAAAACTCTCTATTTAATCTACAGTTAGATGATCGAGACCAGTGTTTCATGCAACTTAAATGCAAACTATAAGCTAAAATTTAAAAAATACAAATACAATACTTACAAAAACAAAATAATAAACAAGTGGAAAAAAGAAGAAGTTAAATGCAGAAAATATGACCCAAAAAAATATAAATACAAAATAAAAATAAAAATAAGAAAAAAAAAGGAAAAAAATTAATTATAACCGATTATTCTATCTACTAAATTTTATTCCCCGACAATGGCACCATAAACTTGACACGCTCAAAAAAATGATTTTTACTCCCAAGTATAAGAGTGTCGAAGTAACAAAATAATCCGGTAAGTCCGGGTCGATCTACAGGGAATAGATTTAGTAAAATAAAATAACATCTTTGAGTGAAATAAAAGGGCTTGGTTTGTTTGAAGTGATTTGAGAATTTTAAATTGGAGTGTAATAATAAAATAACTATTGGGGGTTAGGGGATCCACTTTTAATATTTTAAATATAGAAATCTCACTTTTTATAATATATAAATTGTCATTATTACCCAGTTAATTTATTTAAGGAATTAGTTACGCCAAAACATATAAAACCAGCCGTAAAAGGCGGTGATAACTTTTGTCTATAAAAAGTCCAGTTACATACTCAATTATGCCAAATAAATAAAACCACTCATATAGGCGGTATCAAAGTTTGTCAATAATTAATCCAAATTTAAATTAAGTATTATTCATTAGATTACAATTTATATATTATAATATAAGTGTGATTAATCTATATTTTCATTTTAAAAGCTTCACCCTTTTCCCCAGCAAAAACAAATTAGCTACTCATAATTTGAATAAAAACATACATAATTTTATTGTTAAAAAAAGAAAATACAAGAAAGCTTTAAAAAAAAAAAAAAAAAAAAAAAACACAAGAGCTAAATCACTTACAAAATTTCAGAGAGAATCGTATGAAGGAAGCTGAAGAAAATGAGTGCAAAATACCTCTATTTATAGAAATTTACAAGCTTTCTCCCAAACAAGCATGTTTGGTGGAAGTTTGACAATTGTAGATTGTCATTTTCCATTTTTTTGTTTATTTTTGATGATGACTCTAATAATTACATATTACAGATTTTGGATTTTTCATCAATTTCGATCTTGAAAACTTCAGAATTAGAAACTCTTGTGAGTAGTAAAATTGTAGATTTTTGAGTTTTTTCATCTGGAACTGGAATCACTTCAATTCGTTATCGGAGTAAAAATTTATGTCCAAAATACGAAAATTGTGCATGATTGGAATTTCCGAAGTTGTACACTATTATAACGCCCTATTAAATTTCTGGCCTCCAAAATCCAAATATCAAGCCCATTTTTCCAGATATGCATTCAAAGTATTATTTCCCCTACATAAAATATAAAAATCACAATAAACATAAACATAATTATTATTTAATAAATGTGTTTAATTAAGGGGATTAATGAAACTATAAGTGTAAAATGATTAATTTTTCTTTTAATAAATGTGAACTTAGTGTTCATCAAGGGCATGGTTTGGTGTGTAGCTGGGGACATTTTATATAGATAAAGAGTTCACTTCTTCTTGCGAGAAGTATATGAGTATCTTCCTTAAGAGTTGATTCGGTACTTGAACGATTAGAGTGCTTAAGTATTTCTATTGCGAATAGAAAAGTAATATTCGTAATTGTTATGAATAAATTATTAAATAGAGAATCAATGATACTTAAGGTAAAAATAATTAGAGGGGTATAACGAACATTATGACCCGACCCTAATTATGAGATACTCGTGAAGGGCCAATCCGTATGTAATGACTATATCGATGGACACCGACGTAGTTCGACTTATATTATTTATCTGTGGCAACGAGAGTACAACTTCAGGTTTTTATTTATAACTATTACGAATATTAAAATTTCTACTTCTCGTAAGAAAGTGTGAAATTTATATCTATGTTAGACGTCCCCAACTATACACCAAACTATGTCCCCAAAGTACGTTGTTATTGGTCGGGATTTCTACACCATCGTCATATTTTGTAATTAAAAGACATAGCCTGCCAAGTAGGAGTTCGTAGTACACTCAAGATTCATATTAATCCATATGTGACCATATAGTAGATTGAAATGAATTTTTTTATTTAACGGATATTATAAGAAATTTATTTCTATATGGGTCCAGTCCTATATGATCACATCATATAAGGTGCCTTCATTCTTATGTCACCACATGGACGATCCCAGATCAAGGTCACCAAATATTTATCGAATGGACCGCATCTATAGATAAACTACAAAGAAAGTACCCGGTTTATTTATTCTCTATCGACAATTTTAGATTACTAATTTCAGATTTAAATCCTCTTGTGTATGACACTCATACACTAAGCCTGAAAGCACATAAGTAATCAAGGGTAAACTAGACAATTTAAAATATCTGATTTAAATCAAACCAATTGAATAAAGAATAAAGCATCTTTTATTTTAAACAAATAGTTCTGTTTACACATTACATAAAGCTCTATGACAGATATCCCAACAATCTCCCATTTTCACTACAGTAAATGTGAAAAAATCTTTGCAAACATATCAGCTAGGTTCCATGAGGATGCAATCTTCGTTACATATTTGTCTCATCTCCGTACTATCTCCCTAATGAGATGATATTTTCTCTCTCTATATGCTTCCCCTTTTGTGTCTTACTGGCTCTTTGGAATTTCCCATTGCACTACTGTAACACCCGATTACCAAAGGTCGACGACTATTACGTTATCGGAGGTATGATACATGATGAAAATCATGTTTAAGCATGTATGTGCTCATGGAAGGACTTTTTGGACATTTGGGGCATAACATTTTTATACGACCTCTGAGTTTTATGAATTTTATTCCGTCGGAAATCTAAGACCAAGACCTACGACTTCCCCGTTGGATATTTTTCCAAATTCGAATCAGAAGCATGTCAAAAATCATGAATATCAGGGCTGCTACAATAAATTCGAGAATAAGTTAGAATAGTGTGATGTATCAAAATGTGGACCATTCATTTGTAAAGAAAAATAATCTATGTGCACTATATATAGCAAACATTATTCATCATCTTCTCTTTCTTATAAGGCACGAATTTGACTCCCAAATAAACTAAAAAATTCTTCATTTTCCCATGCCAAATTGAAGGAAAATTGATGATTTCAATATTCTTTCATGCAAAGTAAGCTCCATATTCCATTTCCTTTCTTTATTTTTCAGTTTTGGGCAAGGAAACCAAAGCCCCAATTCACACCTTGCATTACCATAGCAAAGAGAATTGCATAATTGGCATTGGTAGAGTTAGTAGCATATGTTTGGATAAGTGTCTTGAAGGTATTAACATGAAATGAAGCTTTTATGTCTGTGAATGTCTTGGGGGGATTGAATGTATTTCTTTTGTATTGATGTTGATCAATTGGTATATAGAAGTTGGGGGATTGAATATACCTCTTGATTATGCATATTGTAGTTAGAGAAGTGCTCATATGAAGGTTATAGTGTGGGAATGTTGGAGTAGTCTTGGGGCAGTGAGCAAAGGAAATTGGTTTTTGGCCCTGATTTCGAGCTCGCATCGCGACGCGTATGGTCTAACGTCATGACTCTGTTTGGATCTAGAAATGAGTATGTAGTGACACTCGAGTAGCGAGTCACGACACAGAACTGAAAATTCCTTCTACCTCGGTTATGTCTTCATGGACATCACGACGAGCAACGTCCAACATCACGACATGGATCAAAAATTTGCTCTATGTTTAAGTTCTCCTAGTGGGCGTCGCGCGCATAGCGTAAGCGTCGCGACGCGAGACCAATTTCTAGAATCAAATTTAATCCTTCCAATTACAAACTAAGATGTTAGAGGCCGCCCTTAGAGTTTCGTATCATCTTTTATACACGTATTTATCATGTCTCAAATGTAGGATATCATATAGCGATGATAATTTTGAAGTACATTCCATGATTCGTATTCTAATTATGTTACCTATAAAAGGTTATCGCAGGAACCACAAATTCCTTCGGAGAGGTGAAGTAATGCTAGCGGACTCTAAATCAGTGAGTGGACCCTTTTCTCAACTAATTTCATTTAAGTTGCTTTCAGTATAAGACTTACTTTTAAAAGCACATAGGTCGTTAGCCAAAGTTTTGTTTCAGATATTTTACTATTGAGAATGTTTTAGGAAGAGGTGATTTTTAAAGCATGATTTTATAGTTTTGGAGGCATATGGGAAAAAACCACCTCAGTATGTAACTTGACTCATATATGGAATTGACAGATAGAGATATCGTATGCACACGCAGTTCATGACTAGGGACGACAGATGCCCATAGATCCTAGATTCAAAGTCCGGATGGTAGCATAGATCTGCACCCCTGGCTCTAGATTGTGGCTTGGGGGACTGCGATACGTAACGCCCCAAGACCACCAGATTTCAGGGCTAGGGGGACGGTGATACATAACGCCTCTAGACCCTAGTTTTAGGGACACGTAGTGGTATGCTTTGGGGGACGGCGACACGTAACGCCACAATGTCATAGATTTGCACTCATGGCTCTAGTTAGGCGTATGGGGGGACGACGATACATAACGCTCCCATGCGTCAGGTTTTTCAGAGAAAGATATTTCAGTTATAGTTTTCAGAGACAGGTTTGTAGAAAAAGATTTTCAGAAAATTGAATATTCTGAAATGAATTTTCAGAGATAAGTTTTCTAGAGACATGATTTTCAAAATCGACAAGAGTTATTAGAGAATTTTTAAGAAAGCTCAGTTTTACGGAAAAAATTCAGAGTTTCCAAACTAAAAGAGTTTCCAGAAGAATCAGGTTTCTTAAAGTGATTTTCGACTTAAGAACTATGAGATTTAAATTAAGCATTTCAGTTTCAGATTTAACCTGTCCATTTACTTAGATTGTTCAAACAATCTAAACCCCACACTCACAGTTTCTTTGTTTTACAGGTTTACCTGAAGTATGAGCTCTAGAGAATGGATACTGATGGCAGTCACTAGGGTGTTCGGTCCACCAGGTTAAGTAAGAGATATAGTTCAGCCAAGTCAAGTAAAGTCCAGTTTCAGATATTTGTATAATAAAGTCATGTATAGAGTTGTTAAGATAAGTGATGTTGAGTATTCAGTTGTGTGTATATTATTTTACTTTCCATGTCATGGATTTGGGCAATGGTCTCATATATGAGATTATATTTGAAAAGAGTATCAGTATTGTTCATAGTTAGGAAGTCAGAGGCTCATGGGGATAGTACGGCCTATTCCCTGCTGGTAGCATCTCCCGGATTGGGGATGTTACAAATATGGTATCAGAACATGGTCTAGTGAGTTAGTGACTGCAGTGGGCAGAATGTTTGGGTCTTGTATACGTAGTATGCCCAAGATGCTAGTATGTGGGGCACTACCTCTCCAGTATCTGATTCTCGAGTACATCCTCAAGCCATATAGACAGGTTAGTAAGCTTTCCCAGACTATTCGAATATTCTTCCTTATGAAAATAGCTATACTCTTTATCCAAGTTGAGAATTCTCATGTAGTTACCCTAGCTTATCACTAGAAGTACAAACAAGCTATGGAACTAGATAGTAAATATCCAAAAATGTCTACCTAAGAGAGTAAAAAAAAGAAAGAGAAAACTAGAAGAAAAGTAAGAAAAAATGTATAGACGTTTAAGCAACCAGAGGTAAGAAGCAATAGAGATACATAATTAGATAGATAAGAAAATGCTAGAACTTATAGTATAAAAGAGTATAGAGTAAGCCCGAGCAAGAAAGAAATGTCATATAGACCTAAGTAAGATCCATTCCCTTCTCATAAGATTCATTCATTCCTACTAAGACTATTTCCCTTATCAAAAAAAAATATTCGTCAAATCGACATGATAGCCTTAAGTATCTGATATAGAAAGCAAGTTCCCCGAGTAATGAAGGATAATAAGAAATATAAAAGAAGTAAGAAATCTAGATTTTTTGTAAAAAAAAAAGTTTCCAACAGACGCAAGTGCCACAAAGGATGTAGGGGTTCTAGATCCCCAAACCCAGGCCCGCAAGCAAACAAATGAAGGCTGCAAGGAAAGATGATTAGTTGCCTCAGCCAAGAAATTCGACAGAGATACGGCCCTAAGTTACCCAAATTCTCCGTGATACCGGTTAAGGAAGCTGACTTGGTGGAGCCTATCTCATACCTTAGTTGAGTAATAGACTCTACTAGGATACATAGTACCAGAACAAAGAAACCGACATTCAATAAGACGTGAAACTCCCACCCCATCTTTTATTAGCATATATAAAGAAAACCGTAAGGAAGTCCGACAATGGTATATATTGAGCAAGAAACAGAGAACGCTGAAAGATAAGATCACTTAGAAAATGTCCTAGTAAATTTTTGAAGTTCAAAAGAAGAGAACCTAGTATAGTTTAAGAGTCTAGGCAAGTCAGTACGAGGCTTGCAGTACTAGTAGAAGCTCAAAGAATAGACCAAACATAGTAGAAACCTATAGATCAGACCAATACCAGTAGAAACCTACGTAGGTTCATAAAGGACAGACCTAGAAGAATAGAGATACTGAAAGTTAACATGAGGACCCGTACGAACAATAAGAATTAAAAAGGCATAATTGTAGGATATAGGAAGAGTAAAAGGTAGAAGTCTAGAAAGTAGCCCATAAGAAAGAACCACCAAATAGCCTCCGCAGTACAACTTAGATCCAAAAGATAGAATGTGCAAATAACAAAGAAAGATGTGAGAAGTAACAAGGAAATTCAGTATATACAGACACATCAATAACGTAGCGGGAATGTAGTAACGTGAATGGAAACCTCAACATAATTGATAAGAGTTGTAGAAACCTTAAGACTTGGAGTAGTCGATGCAGATTCCAACAGTATGAGCGATAACTCTTCTGTCCAGTAGTTTCGACCCCACTAAGTGTATAGACACCCAATCAGACCATCGTTGAACTTAGACAGTTAACAAAAACGTGTATTCTTAGATCTCCAAGGAAATCAGATGTCTACCCCAAATATTAGAGCCTAACAAGGACTTGAACAAGTAAAGAAGAGCATCAGACATGATAGACAGATCACAAGTCAGCAAGACAGCTAACCCAAGAAGCTCAACATGACCTATATAAGGATCAAAAGATAGTAATATCTTGTATGAGATAAAGTGATTGGGAGTCACAGTATGTTTAGCCGAATTTAGAAGGAACGACCTGCCCTATCATAGAACTGAATGCCTTTAAGGAAGTAGAGGCTCGAAAGAGTAAAGAACTAGAGTATGTGACTTATATAGAACTTCTTACCATGTTAGAGGAGGAAAATTAGTAAGAGACTAACACCCGAACCAAAAGCATTAGTAGTAATACCTTAACCTGTCATGGATGATGGAGCTTCCTAAGAAGAAAAGACGTAAGGGGTTTAAGGAACCGAGATGATGAAGAATAACAGAGGAAGTACAGTAGGAGTTTGAGAGAGTATGAACCTTATAGAAGTTCTCAATAAGAGGTAGTGTGACTAATGGCCCAAAATGATTCACGAGTAAGTTGAAGAAGGTAATTTAGATAGTTCCTAACATGAGTACCTTATTATGGGAACCCAATATCAAATATATAAGTACAAGAATCCTAGGATTATATATGAGTAACATGTGCAACTGTAGCACACGTAGCTAATAAGACCACCATAACTGGAAAAGACTTCAGGATCGAACCCACCCTCCCAACCCTCGTTAGACAACAACAATAATGATGGACCTCAATGATCGTGCCAAAGATATCACTAGAAAATAAGTAAATTCGTGAATGATACCAAGTCATAGATCATAGAAATTTCAGGCATATAATAGAGCAGGAAAGAAGATGAAAAGATCGCTAAGTAAAAGATTTGGAAGTGGAATTGTAGGGGTGCGATGACAAGTAGGAGCGAATACTAATTAAGTGAGGACAAAAGTGCCAACAATAAGATTTCTCACATGGAATGAACCCAAAGTTCTATTACATTTTAGCTCACGTAATCTATATGAAGCAACCAGCCATAGTTTAAGTGACCAAACCACCACAGGTTTGGGATGGCCTTAGCCACGGGTATGGGTGGTTTGGTAGATATGTAGTATAATATAGAATCGAGAAAATAAGTTTACTACAATGCTACACTTAGTGCGGTGGGTGAGTTATCAAGGTATAATTTACTTAATAGTCATAAGATAAAGATGAAATTTACAAGTTTGTGTATATTTGCATATACATGATTAACGAAACTTGATAGAGCATCACTATGGAAATACTAAAAAGGTGGATATTCTAGCATGCAACAGGGTATGGAGAACACGTTAGTGTGAAAGACAACAACTAGATTTATAGTAACTACGAAAGTAAAGTATGAAAAGAGCATGAACTCTATCCATGACCGAATCACACGGCGTCGATGTCAATAACAGGGAATATGTTTTAAGCACAAGTGTGCAAGCAATTAAGCCTAAATCTTTGGCCAATTGAGGAGAACCACTAGAAAAAAACTACATATGATTAACATCCTAAGTACACGAGTCATCGGTAGACAACATCAGTAAGCTAGGAAGCCCTATGCCCATAGATAAGCAAAGATAGTACAATTTGAAGAAAGGAGTTCATTAGCAATTGAAGCTTAGCAAGGAGAATATATAGAGTTAAATGGCTAAGATATGTGAATGAATACCAAGACCAGGTCGACCAAGTGTAGCTAAAGAAATATATAGTACAAACATTGTTAATAGTTACAAGGATCACTCTTGTAAACGTGTTTATCCCAGAATTAAAGAAGAATGTGAAAAAGCCTAACTATAAAGAACATCGATATTTCTAGAGAAAAAAAAATCAAAAGTACCAGCTAAGAAGAACCTGATTGAATCAAGAAATGTTGAGTATAACTAGATGATTTAGAAATGAGGTTTCTTTGACGCATCACTATAGTTGTAGCATGACGGTAGTATAGAGTACACAACAGAAATTTTGTGAAATGAGAACAAGGAATCACCTCTCAATCAGGATTGTTAGGGGATTATCAAACCCTGGTATAGTGTGCAACCAGAGCAGGAAAAGTTATGCATGAAGCATATATTAAGATAAGAAGAATGATGATGTATTTCTTTCTAGTTAAATGGAAAACGAATAGATTGATAGGTATCTTAGTTAAAAAGACAAATTGAACCTAGATAAGGCTTTAGTATAATGACAGTGTATGGAAGGTCGTCGGAAAGTAGTGTGATATAGTTGAAGAAACAAAGATGGTTATGAGTATATAGTCAGTTGAAAGTTTGGGGTTTAGAATAGCCCATGAATCTTATGACTTGTGATAAGATATTCAGTATCATGAATTTCAAGCCTAGAAATATTTCAGAATTCCAATTTTAAAGAGGATTCGAGAACGAATCCTATTTAAAGGGGGGAGAATTTGTAACACCCGGTAATCCTGACGACCTATACATTACCAGAGGTCGACGATTATTATGTTATCGGAGGCATGATACATGATGAAAATCATGTTTAAGCATATATGTGCTCATGGAAGGACTTTTTAGACATTCGGCGAATTCCCATGCAGTTCCGATACGGAGCTTAGCTTACGTTCCATTCCGAATAACCCTTAGTATTTTGGACAAATCTATTTTATAAGATCTCCGATTTTTAGGAATGTTATACCGTCGGAAAGCTAAGACCATGACCTACGACTTCTACGTTGGATATTTTTCTAAATTTGAACCATAAATAGGCCAAAAACCGTGAATACCGGTGCTGCTATAGTAAATTCGGGAACAAGCTAGAATAATATGATGTGAAAAATGTGGACCATTCATTTGCCAAAAAAAAAAAAATCATCTCTACGCACTATAAATAAAAAACAAATTCATCATCTTCTATTTCCCATAAGGCACGAATTTGAATCCCAAATAACCTAAAAAATTCTTCATTTTCTCATGCCAAAATTGAAAGAAAAATGATGATTTCAAGATTCTTTCATACAAAGTAAGCTAACTATTCCATTTTCTTTCTCAATTTTTCAGTTTTGGGCAAGAAAACCAAAGCCCCAATTCGTACCTTGCATTACCCTAACTAAGAGAATTGCATAATTGGCATTGATAGAGTTAGTATCATGTGTTAGGAGAAGTGTATTAAGGGATTGAATGTATTTTGTTGTGTATTGATGTTGATCAATTGGTATATAGAAGTTGGGGATTGAATATACATTTTGATTATGCATATTGAAGTTAGAGAAGTGCTCATATGAAGGTTATAGTGTGTGAGTGTTGGAGTAGTCTTGGGGCATGAGCAAGGGAAATTGGTAAAGACGTAATAGACCTCAGAGCGCCAATTCCCCGTTGTATTTCCTTGTAAATACTATTATAAACGTTTTATTAGAATAAAATAAACAGTTTCTATAATATAATATATATCTTCTTATATGGTAAAGACGTAATAGACCTTAGAATGATTAGGCATGATGCAGTTGCAAAAAAGTCACAACTGACATTGAGTTGTATCATGACGCTGTCATTCTTAGACTATTCCTAGTCAAGGATTACACTACTTGGTCAGTAAAGTAAACCCGTTGAGACCGGTACATGTCGTATACTGGAATATATGATTCCAATGGTTTCTCAATGAACCATGAGTCTTGGAGGCTCGTATAGATGTGTAGGTGTTTATAGCGGATAAACACTAAACGACTCACCGAATATTCTTAAATGATGGTACACCAACGTCAATAAGAATCTTCTCGGATTGAGTAACATTTGTGATTCTTCGACTTGAGATCCCACTGTGGGCACATGAGACATCTTTCATACTTAGATGGCAGTCACGTCACCGATCTATTCAGATCAGACCTTCATCTATTCATTGGGTGTGGATAGATCCTCAGGGTGTCTTGTGTGTGTCGAGATAGGATCCGTCAGTTCTGTGTACAGAGCATATGTAGTCCATATATGATTAGCAATCAGATAAAAACCATGGGCCCGTGGTACACTTTAGAAGTGAGTTCTAAGTGTTCTTTTAGAGATAGTTAATGGAGACGTCGACATGATTGTCCCTATAGAGATTTGATGTTTACATCTATATCTCTGGGATATATTCGGATACCTGTGATGGAGGAATTAAACATATGCCATGACGTCGACCTGTATGATTCAGCGAGTTTATTCGTGGTCGTCATAATTTACGGGTGGGTAAATTATGGACAAGAAATTGGATTTCGTGACAGATATGTTTGAATCTATAGAGTCTCACTAGTGAAATATACTCGTAGAGCACTAAGCCAACTTTTATGAATAATAGTGATTATTTATAAGTCGTTTAAAGGTTAAACTAAAAATACATGCGATGGGACCTAATGGTCATTTCCTAATTATTGTGTATTTGTATTTAATGATATATTTTATTAAATACACATTAATTAAATGTCAAATTGTGATATTTGACTTATATCATAAATATATATATATATATATATATATATGTAATTGGATATTTAAAGTAAATATAGTACATATATTTAAAATATTTGTATTTAAATAATTATTTAATTGTTAAATAATTAAGTTAATTAAAAATATAAATATCTTAAGTTTTGATATTTCTTTTGGAAATACCATGAGTTGCTTTATTTGACTTTTTGAAAATCATTAAATGGTTTAATGATTATTTACACAAGTTGATAAAGCAAAATTAATTGAAACAAAAAATAATATCTAGATATTTTGTATGCTTCCAAATTCGGCCAAAGGTAGATTTGTGAAGTATATATTGTTTTGTTTCATTTTTGGTGGATTAGGTTAATAAGTTATACAAAATAAAGACAATAGAGTTGAGAGAAAAAGTTGAAAAACAAGAAGAAAAACTTGAAATACTTTGATTTTTGTAAGTCTTTCTTTAAACTTTTCAACTAAAAAATATTTCTATCATGCTTAGCTTCAACATGTGCTGCTACAATATTGTCTCTACACTTTTAGTTTGTGTTTTGATTTATTTTGAACTTTTTTGAAAGATGAATGCATGTATGGTTTCAAAATAAGCTTGAAATGATTTCATAAGCTCACTTTTGATTATTTGATAATCAAGTTGTCATTCTAGAGTTGCTACGCTACTCATTGATGACCTACAATTGTTCTTGAGTTGTTTCATGATGGTGAGACTTGTTTGGTGTGGTAAAGTTTGAATTAAAGTGTTGGATTTAATTGATTTGGTAAAATTTATCAATTTGAAGAAATTATAAAATTAGGGTTCTTAACCCTTTCCAAATTCGGGGCTTTTCATATATGTGATGTATTATGGTGTGTATATGATGCATATTAATTTTTGAGTTGATTGGTTTTGATCTTGCCATGTTTTGAACAAAAAAGGACCAAATTATAAAAACTGAAAAATTCTGGGTGGTTTCGGCAATTAGTAAAAATTTGGGGATTTTATGCAATCTGATTTTGATGTGTTGGACATCTTGGAAATCATTTTAAAAATGATTTAGAATCATCCAAAATTGTATTTGACAATTTTAGGACTAAAATGATCAATTTGCAAACTTGTGGGGCAATTCGTTAATTACCAAGAAATTTGATTTCTTGTGTAAAATTTCAGAATTCAATAATTGGGTAATTAGAAAAATAAGTTTATTTAATTGATCTAAGAAAAATTTTGAAATCGGAAAATGTTGATTTTTTTTCGCATTTCCGCTGCTTTATCGGATTTTCGCCATAAAACCCCTACAAAATGGTATCAGAGCGAGCCTGATTCTGGACACTGTAATATGATTATGCCTTTTAAATTCAATGTTTAATTTAATCTTTACTTTATGGATGCATGTGTTTATTTAATTTGATTAAATAAAGTAAAAAACATATTTTGCGGAAAATCCCTAATTAATAAGGTTTGTGTTAATTATGTATTTAATGCATGTTACATGGTCCGTATTGTCAATACGGTTTATGGATATATTTTCTATGACTACATCCGAGAACGTACCAAAGCTGTGAGGGTGTAGCCGATATAATTTATTTATGCCGGATGTATATCAGATACTAGATAAATTCAAGTGAAAGCGGAATCTTGAACGTGCCAAAGCTGTCAGGGTTATGCAAGTAGCTCGATTTTATCATTGACGAGTTTAATCTTGGTACGCCTCCTTGTGAAATGCCAATGTTGTCACAACGAGAAACGACCAGGATCGGAAACCCATGAATCACTATTGAATGATTGACAATGTGTTGTCTACCTGATGAATATACGTAGGCGAGAACGTGCCAAAGCTGTGAGCTGAAATATATTCACGGGATCCACCTTTCACTATTTGTATTTAATTTAATTATTAAATCTTTGTATTCTGTTTTGGATTACAGTATTGCATGATTTAGTGGGAGGGACATTTTTAGATTAAAAATCCATGATCTAGTTAATGCTTTCGATATTATTTGAAACTTATTATTTTCTGCTAACCGTTTTTCATAATCTATATGATAGATTTGCGATGGCGGCACAATCGACTAATCTGTTTCCTCGTATGTTGTAAACGTTTTATTATGAATAAAATAAGCAGTTTCTATAATATAATATATCTTCTTACATGGTAAAGATGTAATAGATCTTAGAATGATTAGTCATGATGCAGTTGCAAAAGCGTCGCAACTGACATTGAGTTATATCATTACGCTGTCATTCTTAGATTGTTCCTGGTCAAGGTTTACACTACTTGGTCAGTAAAGTAAACCCGTTGAGACCGGTACATGTCGTATACTGGAATATATGATTCCAATGGTTTCTCAATGAACCATGAGTCTTGGAGACTCGTATAGACGTTTAGGTATTTATAGCGGAAAAACATTGAACGACTCACCGAAGATTCTTAATGGATGGTACACCAACGTCAATAAGAATCTTCTCGGGTTGAGTAGCATTTGTGATTCTTCGACTTGAGATACCATTGTGGGCACATGAGACATCTTCCACACTTAGATGGCAGTCACGTCACCGATCTATTCAGTTCAGTCCTCCGCCTATTCGTTGGGGGTGGATAGTCCTCAGGGTGTCCTCTATGTGTACATATAGGATCCGTCAGTTCTGTGTACAGAGCATAGGTATTCCATATATGATTAGTAATCAGATAAAAACCATGGGCCCGTGGTACACTTTAGAAGTGAGTTCTGAGTGTTCTTTTAGAGATTGCTAATAGAGACGTCGATGTGATTGTCCCTATAGAGATTTGATGTTTACATTTATATCTCTGGGATATATCCGAATACATGTGCCAGAGGAATTAAACATATGCCATGACCTTGACCTGTATGATTCAGCGAGTTTATCTGTGGCCGTCATAATTTACGGGTGGGTAAATTATGGATACGAAATTGGATTTTATGACAGACATGCCTGAATCTAGAGAGTCTCACTAGTGAAATATACTCGTAGAGCACTAAGCCAACTTTTATGAATAATAGTGATTATTTATAAGTCGTTTAAAGGTTAAACTAAAAATACATGCGATGGGACCTAATGGTCATTTCCTAATTATTGTGTAATTGTATTTAATGATATATTTTATTAAATACACATTAATTAAATGTCAAATTGTGATATTTGACTTATATCATAAATATATATATGTATTTGGATATTTAAAGTAAATATAATATATATATATTTAAAATATTTGTATTTAAATAATTATTTAATTGTTAAATAATTAAGTTAGTTGAAAATATAAATATCTTAAGTTTTGATTGTTTTTTGGAAATGCCATGAGTTACTTTATTTGACTTTTTGAAAACCATTAAATGGTTTAATGATTATTTACACAAGTTGATAAAGCAAAATTAATTGAAACAAAAAATAATATCTAGATATTGTATGCTTCAAATTCGGCCAATGGTAGATTTGTGAAGTATATACTGTTTTGTTTCATTTTCGGTGGATTAGGTTAATAAGTTACACAAAATAAACACAATAGAGTTGAGAGAAAAAGTTGAAGAACAAGAAGAAAAGCTTGAAATACTTTGATTTTGTAAGTCTTTCTTTAAACTTTTCAACTAAGAAAATGTTTCTATCATGCTTAGCTTCACATGTGTTGCTAGGATGTTGTCTCTACACTTTTAGTTTGTGTTTTGATTTGTTTTGAACTTGTTTGAAAGATGAATGCATGTATGGTTTCAAAGTAAGCTTGAAATGGTTTCATAAGCTCACTTTTGATTATTTGATAATCAAGTTGCCATTCTAGAGTTGCTAAGCCACTCATTGATGAATTAGAATTGTTCTTGAGTTGTTTCATGATTGTGAGACTTGTTTGGTGTGGTAAAGTTTGAATTAAAGTGTTGGATTTAATTGATTTGGTAAAATTTGTCAATTTGAAGAAATTGTAAAATTAGGGTTCTGAACCCTTTCCAAATTTGGGGATTTTCATATATGTGATTTATTATGGTGTTGATGAGTGGAAAATATATCAATATTTACCGCCCCTTTTACTTAATATTTTGTTTAGTTTCTCGGGTTTGATGAACGTTTTGATATGTTTTAGTTTATTTTACAGATAAAATAATATCGGGTCTCAATGAAATCATTTAGGATGAAATATGGGTCAAATAAGGGCAATTATTGGACTTGATATATTAATTTTGGAGATTGGAAACTTGAAAGGGCGTTTTGACGAAGTGCAGTTTTGGGAATTCCAGTTTTGTGCATCTGTCGTATTTTGGGCATAACGTTTTACTCAGATATCGGATGGAGCTGATTTAAGTGCCAGATTAAAGAAGACTCAAAGTTCTACAACTTTGAAAGATAAAATATTTTCGAATTCGGAAAAGTTCATGACCGAATTGATGAACCATCCAGAAGTGTGTGATGTGTAATTATTAAAGTCATTATCAATCATTTTCAAAGCAAAATATAAATTAATAAATAATTAATAAAAATTAACAAATCAACACCAAACAAGATAAGCAATTAGTGGAGCAATTCTGGATTTGGTGGAGTAATTAGTGGAGAAATTAATAATGGATTTGGTGGAGAATTTGATGGATGATTTGATATAGGCAAAATTTTGCCTATAAATATCAAGCCATTTCATTTGTAAAATTCATACTTTCTTCTTTGAAATTCCTAATGAATAAATAAGAAGATTGTATCTTGTTTGTTTATTTACAGCTTTCAGTAATTAATTTCCGCTTTCGCACTTTTTTTTCTTTACTTTTCAGTTTTTACTTTCCGCAATTTACTTTTACGCACAAACATTTTCTTTCTTTACTTTTGCAGTTTTTATTTTTCAAGCAATGAGGAGGTAACTCCCCTTTGCTGGGGTAAAAGGTAAAGCTATTATTATTGCTATCTAGATTAATCTCCCTTAAATATAAAATATAAACTATTTAAAATCTGACTTAATGAGGATATCGCTATATTGGCCGGTTGGAAATTAATTATAAATTGGTTTTAACCTGACTAAGTATGGATACCGCCCGGTTGGTCGGTTGGTAATTAATTATTAATTTGACTTAATCAGGATACCGCCTATATGGCTGGTTGGTAATTATCACGCAAAGTTAATATATTATATTAAGGGAGATATCTAAAATAGTAGTAATAAAAGTTGATCCTCTAACCCCAGCATTTTCTTTTATTGTACTTTTACTTTATTTAATTTCAGTAATTTAATTTTCAGCAATTTACTTTCAGTAATTTACTTTTATTTTTTTTTTACTTTTACTTTTTACTTTTTACTTTTTACTTTTACTTTTTACTTTTTTTTTACTTTTCAGCAATTTACTTTTCAGTATTTAATTTTCAGAATTTACTTTATGTCTTTTATTTTATTTAAATTTTTACTACCCGTAAATATGTGTCGTAACTAAGCCAGTTATCTGGGGTTGTGATGAAATCCAATATCACCGGTTTATAAGGGGTAAATTATAGTTTGGGTAATATAAAGGTTTATTTATTGAGTCTTAATCTTAATGCTTTTTATTAACTGGCCATTAATAAAATTGAACTGGTAAACTTAAAATGAACTAGACATAGGGATTTTAAGTTTAAGACCTTAAACTCAATAGCCCACGATCTTCCTTGAGGATAGATAACCCTTTAATAGATTTCCTTACAGGATAGGAATATACATGTCGGGCGGGGGTAGCCATAATTGGAACTTAATCTTAATGAATCCAGGTAATTTGGTTGACATAGACATATGGTTCAATTGGGTTATACTGGATATTTGTTTTGACCATCGGAAGAGGCTTTTACATAATTTAGTGTTCCAGGTTAATAAATCAATATTTTATCCAACTATAAGATAACCACTTCATCTTTAAAATGATATTGGAAGAAATCACAACCCTAGATAGTTTTAATAGTGAACTTTCTTAAACCTACTTTCGAACAATTTTATTTACTTATTTTTAAATTAGAATCGTCACCTTTTCAAATCTATCAAGCAACCTGTTAGATACTAGTATCATTTGACCTCATAAAATTAATAGCTTAGGTATTAAGTCCTCGTGGGATCGATACTTTTTATACTACTTGAACGATACGTGCGCTTGCGTTATACGCGTGTGTTTACGCCGGTCAAGTTTTTGGCGCCGTTGCCGGGGACTTATTTATCTTTTATACTATTAGTTTAGAGGTTAGATACCTTTACTTGTATCTAATTTCTTTTTACTTATTGTTTTTGTTTTCTTGTGTTTCAGGTTTTCAGCAGAACTTCATGAGACGAACCAGAAGTTTGAACTATGACCGCTTGACCCAGAAATTGAAAGAACCATCAGACAGTTGAGAAGGGAAATGCGAGAAGGTCAAGAAGCTTAGTCAACATGGAACCTGAACCTTTGAAGGTTGCACCACCAATTCCCATTCGAGACAGAACCATTCCGGTGATTGACAGACTCATTTCTTGCATTGTACTTCCTCTCTTACCAGCAAATGCGGGTGACATCAAAACATGCATTCAGATGATTCAGCAGTCAGTTCAGTTTGGGGGGAATGCAACTGAAGATCCCAATGCCCACATCAGCAACTTCCTAGAAGTTTGCGGCACTTTTAATTACAACCGAGAAGCTGAAGAAGCAATGAGACTGCGAGTTTTTCCATATTCCCTGAAGGACAGAGCTAAAGCTTGGCTACATTCACTACCAGCAGGTTCCATCACAACTTGGAACACTTTAGCCACCAAATTTCTTGCAAAGTACTTTCCACCAGCCAGAACCGGAAATTGAGGAATGACATCACATCCTTTGTACAACAAGATCAGAATCCCTCTACGAAGCTTGGGAAAGGTACAAAGATTTACTCCGGAAATGTCCTCACCATGAGATTCCAAAATGGCTTCAAGTCCAAACATTCTATAATGGACTTTCTGGAATAATGAGAACCACAATCGATCTGCTGCTGGAGGAGCTTTAATGGCAAAAGGAGAAGATCAAGCCTGGGAACTAATCGAAGAAATGGCCAACAACAATTCCTTGTGGCCAACAGAAAGGAGCATGATCCAAAGAATTGCAGGAATTTATGAAAGTGGAGCCAATACAGCAGTCAACACCAAGCTAGATCAGATATGCAAATTCATGGAAACTCTTACCACTGGATCCACAAGTTCACCATATGGAGAAACACCAGAGTCGAACCAACTTGAAGAAACGGTGAATTTTGTCAACAATTTCAACAGGCAGGGGAAAAATCCATATTCCAACACCTACAACCCAGGGTGGAGGAATCATCCTAATTTTTCATGGAGCAACAATTCAGGCCAACAGCGAAACTATCCACCACCTTGATTCTAGCAGTAGAACAAAGGCCAGGAGCAGGCAAATGAACCAGGAATAGCAGAAGTGCTAGCTCAGTTAAAAAAGTACGATGCTATCTTTCAGAGCCAATAAGCTTCCATCAAAGCACTGGAGAATCAAATCGGACAACTGGCCAATGCTCAGAGTTACAGACCACCAGGTAATCTTCCCAGCAACACAGAACCCAATCCAATGAACCGAGGTAAGGAGCAATGTCAAGCCATTACTTTGAAAAGCGGTACTGAAATCAACAAAGATGTTGGAATCAAGATGTCCCAAGAAGAAGTTCCAAAAGAAGCTGAACAGTAGATGGAGGAAAAAGAGGCAAAGGAAAAAGAACAGATCACTCCACCTCCACCTTTTCCTCAGCGTCTTCAGAAAAACAAACTGGACAAGCAGTTTGCTCGATTCCTGGAGGTTTTCAAAAAGCTGCACATCAACATCCCATTTGCAGAAGCCTTGGAAGAAATGCCCAGTTATGTCAAATTCATGAAAGACATTCTTTCACGAAAACGGAGATTGGGAGACTACGAAACAGTTGCATTAACGAAGAATGCAGCGCCATTATTCAGAGGAAACTTCCCCCGAAGTTGAAAGATCCTGGCAGTTTCACAGTTCCATGCACCATTGGAGAACATTACATCGGTAAGGCTTTATGTGATTTAGGAGCTAGTGTTAACTTGATGCCTTTTTCTATTTACAGGAAACTGCAGATTGGAGAAGCAATGCCTACCTCAGTTTCATTGCAACTTGCTGACCGAACACTTGCATTTCCAAGAGGTGTTGTTGAAGATGTGCTGGTGAAAGTAGACAAACTAATTCTCCCAGCAGATTTCATCATCCTTGACATGGAAGAAGACAAAGAAATACCTATCATTCTTGGGAGACCATTCTTGGCTACAGGTAAAACTGTGATTGATGTGCAAAAAAGGAGAACTAACCATGAAAGTGCAGGACCAAGAAGTGACCTTTAATGTTTTCAAAGCCATGAAATTCCCGAGCGATGAAAAGGAAGAAGAATGTTTCAGAGTTGATGTTGTTGATAGTATCGTTCAAAATACTGAGCCAAATCCCACAGATACACTTGAAGCTTGCATCACACCAACATGTCTGACAGCGAGCTAGATGCTGAAATCCTGGAATGTATCAACTACCTTGACAAACCATTCGATTCAAAGCAACACCACCAGTTGAAAGTTTGGAACTGCCAAAGAAAGATCGAATCAAGCCTTCGATTGAAGAACCACCACAGTTGGAGCTGAAGTTACTTCTGAGCCATCTCAGGTATGCATTTCTTGGAAACTCTTCTAAATTACCTGTTATTATTTCTTCTTCACTAACATTTGAGCAGGAAGAAAAGTTGCTGAGAGTATTACGAGAGCACAAGAAAGCCATTGGCTGGACTATAGCAGACATTCGAGGCATAAGTCCATCATTTTGCATGCATAAAATCTTGATGAACGATGAGTACAAACCCACAGTGGAGCATCAACGGAGACTCAATCCAATCATGAAGGAAGTCGTGAAGAAAGAAATCATCAAATGGTTGGATGCTGGCATCATTTACCCCATCTCAGACAGCAGTTGGGTGAGTCCTATGCAGTGTGTACCAAAGAAAGGAGGAATTACTGTGATTAGCAATGAAAAGAATGAGCTAATCCCAACAAGAACAGTGACTGGATGGAGAGTATGCATGGACTACAGGAAACTGAACAAAGCCACGAGAAATGACCATTTTCCGCTACCATTCATTGACCAGATGTTAGACAGACTGGCAGGACATGAGTTCTATTACTTTCTGGACGGATATTCAGGGTACAATCAGATTGCCATCACACCAGAAGACCAGGAGAAAACTACCTTTACATGTCCCTATGGTACTTTTGCTTTCCGCAGGATGCCATTTGGATTATGTAATGCCCCTGCCACATTTCAGCGTTGCATGATGGCCATCTTCTCAGACATGCTGGAGCAGAGTATGGAGGTTTTCATGGATGACTTTTCTGTATTTGGAGATTCTTTTGATCATTGTTTGCAAAATTTGGAACAAGTGTTACAAAGGTGCGAATATACAAACCTTGTACTTAACTGGGAGAAATGCCACTTTATGGTGCAAGAAGGCATTGTTCTTGGACACCGGATCTCACAAAATGGGATTGAGGTAGACAAAGCAAAGATATAGAAAATTGAAAAACTACCTCCACTCCACCATTCATCATTAAAGGTAAATTCAAAGTTTTCCTTGGACATGCAGGTTTTTTTACAGGAGATTTATCAAAGACTTTTCCAAAATTGCAAAACCTCTTTGCAATCTTCTGGAGAAGGATGTGCCTTTCAACTTCACCAAAGAATGCCAACCCAGATTGAATCGTGATAACTATATCTTCTTCAAAGAATTGACGTGGAAATTAAGATAGGAAAGGAACAGAGAATCAGGTGGCAGATCATCTATCGAGCTCGAGAATGGAGAAACAGCTGACAAAGATCTGTCAATCAAAGAAACTTTTCCATGAACAGCTGTTTGCCATAAAACAACAGAGAGTCCCTTGGTATGCTGACTATGTCAACTACATTGTGTCAGGAAAATGGCCGTTGGAATGGACAACTCAGCAACGGAAGAAGTTCTTCAAAGAAGTCAAGCACTATGTCTGGGATGAACCGTACATGTTCAAACGCTGTGCTGATCAACTACTAAGACGATGTGTTCCACAGGAGGAAATCAACAGTGTTTTGCAGCACTGTCATTCATCACCATATGGCGGACACTTCAGCGGAAACAAAACTGCAGCCAAAGTTTTACAATCAGGTTTGTTCTGGCCCACATTTTTTAAAGATGCTTATCTTTTTGCTTTTCAATGTGACAGGTGCCAGAGAATGGGAAATATTTCCAGGAGAAACGAAGGACCATTGCAAAACATTCTAGAAGTGGAAATATTCGATGTATGGGGTATTGATTTCATGGGACCCTTTGTTCCATCATTCGGAAACCTGTACATCCTGGTTGCCGTAGACTACGTCTCCAAATGGGTTGAAGCAATTGCACTACCATCCAATGATTCAAAAGTCGTGATCAAATTCCTGAAAAAAAAGAATATTTTCACTCGGTTCGGAACACCTCGTGCAATCATCAGCGATGGTGGCTCACATTTTGCAACAGATACTTCGATGCACTCTATCCAAATACGGAGTTACTCACAAGGTTGCCACAGCTTACCATCCACAGTCAAATGGACAGGTTGAGGTTTCAAACAGGGAAATCAAAAGAATCCTAGAAAGAACCGTTGGATCAACAAGGAGGGACTGGTCAACAAAACTAGATGATGCATTATGGGCCTACAGGACAGCTTACAAGACACCCATTGGTATGTCTCCATATCGATTGGTGTTTGGGAAAGCGTGCCATCTACCAGTTGAGCTTGAACACAAGGCGTACTGGGCACTGAAGAAGTTGAATCTTGATTCACAAGCTGCAGGGGAGAAACGACTTCATCAACTCAACGAATTGGAGGAGTTTCGTCTACAGGCTTATGAGAATGCCAGATTATACAAAGAAAAGACAAAGAAATGGCATGACCGAAAAATAGTGCACAGACAGTTGGAACCAAGGCAGCAGGTGTTGTTGTACAACTCGAGGTTGAAACTTTTCCCTGGAAAGTTGAAATCTAGGTGGTCAGGTCCATTTGTGATCACTCAGGTTTTACCTTATGGAGCTGTTGAGTTACTAGATCCTAACACCAACAACACATTCAAGGTTAACAGTCAGTGTGTCAAAAAATACTTGGGGAGAATCTTTGAGCGACAAAAAGAAAGTGTCACACTTTCAGATCCAGCCTAACGTTAAAAAAAAATCATGTCTAGCTGACGACTTTAAACTTAGCGCTCGCAGGGAGGCAACCCATGCAATTTGTGTATATATTGTGATTTGGTGTGTTTAATTTTTTGTGTTTAGTTTTTGCAGATTAAGTCATTTCAAGATGGAAGAAGCTCTCGCAAATCTTCACAAGAAATTTCCTTCTCTCCCTCAAAAATCTCTGATGAAAGTCTACAAAGCTCGCTTGGAACGGATGAGGATATACTGACAATCCATGGTGTTCCTAATGATATTCGTTGGGTAATTGAAGCACGGGTCGATTGGCAGGTGAGGTGAGTCTTCTGACTCTTTATTTCACATCTGCCTGGTTTTGGAAGAAGCACCTATGCAAAGAAACGTAGAGCGAAGCAAATGGGTGTTTGTTACAAATGTGCAAGCTGGAATTGCAATACTCGTTGTCGTTCTTTAGGAATGGTGTCTGATAATCGCGAAGACAAAATTAAATTCATTAGGGATGGCTTGAGTAAGGAGTCTTTAGATGATATATCTTCATCTCTTGAGACGCATCCCAGTGGATATGTTCACATAGCCTTTCGCAAATTACATACACAATTTCAAAAAGAAAGACAACTGTTAAGTCTGGGAATCTGACTCAAAAAAGACCATGTTTGCCAATTTATAAGAAAATTGGATGGGAAGCTTGTCCCTGACGCATAGACGTCAATCAAGCCGCTACTTTTCTTGTAAATATTATATCTCTTTGTCTTTTCTAATAATTGTAATTTGTTTTGTTATATTTTCTCCGACAGGATCCAGACCTTTTTGACTATCACGATTTTATTTAACTAATAATTTCATTTGGCAGTTGGTACTAGTGCTATTTTATTTTACTCACCAATCATCATTGCACTTTTGAAGACATCCAGAGTAAAACATGGAAGCCACTTCAAGAAGACGAGTTGAAAACATATGTGTGTTTTGCGGTAGTAGTGTTGGTACTAAACCACAATACGTAGAAGCAGCACAGGAATTGGGTCGAGTCTTAGCTGCAAGGAATATGCACTTAATATATGGCGGAGGCAATCTCGGACTTATGGGGATCGTTTCAAAGGCTGTACAGGAAAGAGTCAGTCATGTTTTGGGAATCATCCCAAACCCTTGGCAGAGGCAAATCTTATTGGATCACAAACGGAGAGGAACTGATCGTGCCAGGTATGTCTGAACGACTGGTAGAAATGATTAACCGTGCTGATGCTTTTATTGCTTTGCCAGGTGACTTGGGTACATTGGAGGAGGAAATTTTTATTGTGCTATCTTGGGCGAACCTGAACATACACCAGAAACCGCTTGGACTGCTCAACGTTGATGGATTTTATGATTTTCTTTGTGTGTTTCTTGATGATGCTCGGAGAAATGGGTTCGTGTCGAAACCTTTGAAAGAACTCTCTTTACTGCCAGAACTGCTCCAGATCTAATAGACCAACTCATAGCCTATGAACCACGAGTTGACCCTATCCTTTCAAAGATAAATTGGTCGAGGACGATCGTGGTAAGAGGCGTAGGATTAATCTGGATCTTAACCTTTAATTTCTGTAGAATTTCAGCTAACCAGGTATTATTTCTAAACTCTTCTTCTACTGTTTAAGACATTGGGGACAATGTCTAATTTAGGTTTGGGGGAGGGAATTAGTTGATCAGTACCTCGTTTTTAGTTTGTGTGTTGTTTTTATTTTTACTCCAAAATTTTCGAAAAATAAAAAAAAAATTGAAAAATTTTCAAAAATTACAAAAATATTTGTTTTTTGTTTTGTTTTTGTTTTTTTGTGTTTTTATTTTGACTAAAGGTGAAATTGGTAAGAGATAGCTGAGTAAGGAGTTTCCACTCCTGAGACGTATCTCAGACCTATTTCGAAACAAGTTAATTTTTGTTTATTTCATTTTGAATTATTTAATTTGTGAATTCTCCTTAAAACGGACTAAAATGGATCTTCATATGCTCAGTTGACAGATTATCAACATATATAGTAACATACGGACATGAGCTAAATTGAAAAGTTTGTAATATTCAGTGCTCTAGTTTTATTGGAGGAAACATCTCAAAAAAAACAATGGAAAAAAAAAAAACGTCTGAGATCCGAGTTATTAAGTCTGTAAGGGTGTTTTAACACCTAGTGCCCTAAAGCCAACTGGTTTGGGAGTCACTGGCCCAAAGCTCGTTACATGGATCGAAGATGCTGCAAAAATATATATATCTGAAGTCTGAGTGATTAAGTCAGTAGGGGTGTATTAACACCTGGTGCCCTAAAGCCAACTGGTTGGGAGTCACCGACCCAACACTCGCTACATAGACGGAAGATATTGTATATAAATAAAAAATAGAGAAAAATCAAAGAAAAAATCAGAAAAATGAGAAAAATTATTCCATTGCTACAAAAAGGTGTGAAATCTGATAGAACTTTAGGACAAAAATATTACTCTCTTATCAACTGCACTTATGACTGTTGTGGGCAAAAATGAGTTGTTTAATATTTTGTTGGCTGTGTATATGAAGAATGGTAAAAATAATCGGAGAATTTACTTATTCGGTAATTTAGAAAGGAATAAAACAATTAGTAACTTGGAGTAGAAGTTTCACCTGATTAGTCACTAACTCTTTATTCTATTTTCTCTTGTCTTTTTGCTTTGTGTGCATTAGTTTTATTATCTTTTTACTTTTGTAAAACGTTTGTGGGTATCATTGCTATAAACCCTCACGAGACTACAACTCGTCCACTAGGGACACCTAGGGGTTTAAAGGCTTGTTGCATATGCTAAATGCAACCGTGATCCCTACGAAAGTGGCTAGTTAATTTTAATTGTTTCTTGTATTTTATTTTGTTTTTTTTGCTCGAGGACTAGCAAAATGTTAGGTTTGGGGGTGTGATGAGCGGAAATATATCAATATTTACCGCCCCTTTTACTTAATATTTGTTTAGTTTCTCTGGTTTGATGAACGTTTTGATATGTTTTAGTTTATTTTACAGATAAAATAATATCGGGTCTCAATGAAATCATTTAGGATGAAATATGGGTCAAATAAGGGCAATTATTGGACTTGATATATTAATTTTGGAGATTGGAAACTTGAAAGGGCGTTTTGACGAAGTGCAGTTTTGGGAATTCCAGTTTTGCGCATCTGTCGTATTTTGGGCATAACTTTTTACTCAGATATCGGATTGAGCTGATTCAAGTGCCAGATTAAAGAAGACTCAAAGATCTACAACTTTGAAAGATAAAATATTTTCGAATTCTGAAGATTTCATGACCTAAATTGATGAACCATCCAGAAGTGTGTGATGTGTAATTATTAAAGTCATTATCAATCATTTTCAAACCAAAATATAAATTAATAAATAATTAATAAAAATTATCAAATCAACACCAAACAAGATAAGCAATTAGTGGAGCAATTATGGATTTGGTGGAGTAATTAGTGGAGAAATTAATAATGGATTGGTGGAGGAAGATTGATGGATGATTTGATATAGGCAAAATTTTGCTTATAAATACCAAGCCATTTCATTTGTAAAATTCATACTTTCTTCTTTGAAATTCCTAATGAATAAATAAGAAGATTGTATCTTGTTTATTTATTTACAGCTTCCAGTAATTAATTTACGCTTTCGCACTTTCTTTACTTTCACTTTTAGTTTACTTTCCGCAATTACTTTACTTTTACGCACAAACATTTTCTTTCTTTACTTTTGCAGTTTTTATTTTTCAAGCAATGAGGAGGTAACTCCCCTTTGCTGGGGTAAAAGGTAAAGCTATTATTATTGCTATCTAGATTAATCTCCCTTAAATATAAAATATAAACTATTTAAAATCTGACTTAATGAGGATACCGCTATATTGGCCGGTTGGAAATTAATATATAAATTGGTTTTAACCTGACTAAGTATGGATACCGCCTGGTTGGTCGGTTGGTAATTAATTATTAATTTGACTTAAACAGGATACCGCATATATGGCTGGTTGGTAATTATCACGCAAAGTTAATATATTATATTAAGGGAGATATCTAAAATAGTAGTAATAAAAGTTGATCCTCTAACCCCAGCATTTTCTTTTATTGTACTTTTACTTTATTTAATTTCAGTAATTAATTTTCAGCAATTTACTTTTCAGTAATTACTTATTTTTTTTTTTTTACTTTACTTTTTTTTTACTTTACTTTTATTTTTTTTTACTTTTCAGCAATTTACTTTTCAGTATTTAATTTTCAGAATTTACTTTATGTCTTTTATTTTATTAATTTTTACTACCCGTAAATATGTGTCGTAACTAAGCCAGTTATCTGGGGTTGTGATGAAATCCAATATCACCGGTTTATAAGGGTTAAATTATAGTTTGGGTAATATAAAGGTTTATTTATTGAGTCTTAATCTTAATGTTTTTTATTAACTGGCCATTAATAAAATTGAACTGGTAAACTTAAAATGAACTAGACATAGGGATTTTAAGTTTAAGACCTTAAACTCAATAGCCCACGATCTTCCTTGAGGATAGATAAACCATTAATAGATTTCCTTACAGGATAGGAATATACCTGTCGGGGGGGGGTAGCCATAATTGGAACTTAATCTTAATGAATCCAGGTAATTTGGTGACATAGACATATGGTTCAATTGGGTTATACTGGATATTTGTAGTTGACCATCGGAAGAGGCTTTTACTTTAATAATTTAGTGTTCCAGGTTAATAAATCAATATTTTATCCAACTATAAGATAACCAATTCATCTTTAAAATGATATTGGAAGAAATCACAACCCTAGATAGTTTTTAATAGTGAACTTTCTTAAACCTACTTTCGAACAATTTTATTTACTTATTTTTAAATTAGAATCGTCACCTTTTCAAATCTATCAAACAACCTATTAGATACTAGTAATCAGTTGACCTCATTAAAAGATTAAAGAATAGGTATTAAGTATTAACTCCCCGCGGGATCGATACTTTTTATACTAGTTGAACGATACGTACGCTTGCGTTATACGCGTGTGTTTACGCCGGTCAGGTGTGTAATATGATGCATAATAATTTTTGAGTTGATTGGATTTGATCTTGACATGTTTTGAACGAAAAATGACCAAATTACAAAATTGAAAAATTCTGTGTGGTTTTTCGTCAATTGGTAAAAATTTGGGGATTTTGTTGCAATCTGATTTTGATGTGTTGGATATGTTGGAAATCATTTTAGAAATGATTTAGAATCATCTAAAATTATATTTGACAATTTTAGGACTAAAATGATCAATTTGCAAACTTGTGGGGCAATTCAGCAACTACAAAAAAATTTGATTTCTTGTGTAAAATTTAAGAATTTATAATTGGGTAATTAGATAAATAAGTTTATTTAATTGATCCAAGAAAAATTTTGAAATAGGAGAATTTTGATTTTCCTCGTTTGCGCTGCATTACCGGATTTTCGCCATAAAACCCTACAGGTGCTTGGCGCGCCAATCTGAATAATGTATTATACATTATATTTTATTATTTACTAATAAAATAACTACATTTTCATTTCAATCTTGTTAATGGTAATGTCATTATGCATATTAGATTGATATATAAATATGTTGAAATGACACCGACTTTAGAATAGTCATGTAGCAATATTGGATACTAGATGGTCCGATATTGAGATAATATTACTATTATAAAACAATTCTTAAAGTGAATAATCCTATAACCTAGAAGACTAGCACATGTCATATATTAAATTGAAGTTAATTATTTTTTCATTTTTGTGTGACTGAATGTGCATGTTAAATAACGTTTGTGCGTGTCGTCGATATAAGCCATCATGATACTACAACTCGTCCACTACAACTGCCTAGGGGTTTAAAGGCTTGCTGCATACGCTAAATGCAATCGTTATCCCTACGAAAGTGGTTTAGGTTAATTTATTTTTAGTTTATTTATTTAATTTTACTTTTATTTGTTTTACTCGAGTAATAGCAAAATGTTCAGTTTTGGGGTGTGACGACTGACCAATATTCATATATTTCTCGCCCCTCTAGCTTGATGTTTTGTGAGTTATCTTAAATTTTATTAGTACTTTGATGTGCTTTGGGTTCATTTTACAGGTAAAAATAATACTGAGAATCAATGACAAAATGGAAAAATACGCAAATCAGGAGCGTCTCGACGCTGGATTACGCATCGGGACGCGCGATAGAATAAAAACTTGGCAGAATACAAAGCAAATGATGTGTTGCGATGCCGACCATTGTGTTGCGATGCGCCAGTGAAAGTAAAGAGAGCATCGCTACACTCATTCATTTACGTCGCGACTCTGGGTGCATACTCAGAATCGTCCTTGAGAAGAAACCACCCCTAAGATTCATATATAAGCCACAACTCATCCCAAAATGAAAGAGTTTTTCAAACCGTAATTTCAGAGCCTCCAAGGTGATTTTGGAGAGAAAACAAAGCACATCAAAGGATCACAACTCAGAAACTCAATAGCAAGGAGCACATGATTGACGATCTCGACAAAGTTTCTTATTCCTTTTAACTCTTTAATGTTTGTGTATTGTTGAATATATTTTTAGAGTTTATGAGCATGTGTAACTAGATCTATAATCTAGGGTTGTGATGAAACCTAAAATTTATGAGTTTATAAATTAAGTTTTTTTATATCTTGAGTGATATTTTGGCTTGTTTATTGAATCTTGATCTTAATGCTTTTTATTGCTTGATCACCAATAAGATTGATGTGGTAAACTTAGAAGAACTTGACAAAGAGATTTTAGGTTTAGCCTTAAATTCAATAGCACACGATCTCATCTTAGGGATTTCGTCCAGGATAGAAATATACATGTAGGACGGTGATGAGCGGAAAATATATCAGCCTTTAGATTTTCCTATAAATACCAAGCCAATTCATTTGTAATTCTCATGATTTCCTTAGGTTTTTGTAAGGAATTTAAGGATTGCATCTTGTTTGTTTATTTTTTGTAATTTAAATTATGTATTTTTATTTTCAGTAATAGTAGTAGTTTCTTTACTTTTCTTTTCTTTTATGTTTTGTAGTTAGATTTCCGCTGGGGGAATGGTGAAGCTTTTATTATTTTAGTTTAGATCAATCTCCCTTAATTATAATATGGAAATTATAATTTAAATTAAAGGATTATCGCCTTAATGGCTGGTTTATTTATTTAACATAATGTGACACCGCCTATATGGCCGGTCTTCATGTGACAGATGATTACCGCCTATATGGCTGATTTATGGACAAATAATAACATCGCCTTTATGGTCGGTTGGACTTAATTAAAAATCTGACTTAATCAGGATACCGCCTATATGGTCAGTTGGTAATATCACTGATAATTTATATATTATAATAAAGGAGATTTCTAAATTAGAATTAGTAAAGGTGGATCCCATAACCCCCAGTATTTTATTTTTATTCTAGGGAAGTGATAAAACACAATATTCACATGCTTAATAATTGATTTAATTATATAATGGGTAATTCTTTAGTTTGTTTATTGAATCTTAAGCTTAATGCTTCTTGTTGCTTGATCACCAATAAGATTGTTGTGGTAAACTAAAAATGAATTGAAGAAGGGATTTTAGGTTTCAGCCTTAGATTCAATAGTCTAAGATCTTCCTTGAGGATAAATAACCCTTTAATAGATTTTCTTACAGGATAGACATATACTTGTCGGGCGGGGGTAGCCACTAGTGGAACTTGAACTTAATGAATTCTGGTAACTTGATTAACATTGACATATGATTAATTGGGTTATTTGGGTGTTTGCATCTGACCATCGACAGAAGCTTTTGCATATCTTCGTGTTCCAGGTTAGCAAACTGATTTATTACATATATATAAGATAATCAATTCATCATTAGAATAATATTGTGTAGAGTCACAACCCTAGATATTTGTGTCTTTTGTTATTTTCCTTAGTATTTTCTTTTGTGTTTTTATTTATTTATTTGTTCAGCAAATCCACATTCAACTAACCAAAAGTAATCATTCACTTCTCCCTATAATTAGATACATGTAAATAAATAGTATCAATAATTAATAACAACAGTAGGAATTAATTTATCGTGGATCGATATTTTTATACTACTTGAACGATACGTGCGTTTGCGTTATACACGTGTGATTACGCCGGTCAAGTGTTTGGTGCCGTTGCCGGGTCTTATTTTTCTTAAGTTATTTATTTTGAAGCTATCTAATTTACTTGTATCTAATTTTCTTTATTTTTATCTGTAATTTTTATTTCCTTCTTTTATTTTTCAGGTGGTTGAAAATGGATCTTAGTTCGGTGATAAAAGAATTGCGAGTTTTACGATGTGAAGATAGATCCCAAATCAAGGAGCAACAGTCTGGTTTTCCGAGGCCTGTTGTCCAGTCTAACAACTATCATTGGATGTCAGAACCATTCAACACAACATATGCTCAACCATATCAAAATGCAATAAGGAGATGTGAGATATGTGATGGTAACCACCCGAGCATTAATCATTACTACAATTCAGGGTGGCAGAATTATCAAAATCCTTCAAGGTACGAGGAACCAACATATTTCACTGAACCTTATTGTCCTTCTTATCCACCATCCACCTATGATTTTCATCAAGAACCAGAACCATCAGAGGAAGATCAGGTGACTGACATGCTTAAAGATTAGTTCAAGAAACAAGACGAAAAGTTGGATGCAATGGTTGAAATGTTTCAAAGTCAAATAGAGGACCAAGCAACAACCTTACAAATAATAACAGATCAACGAGACAATTAACAGAAAACCAGAGCTACATACCTCAATGAGCATTTTCAGATGAAACTGACAAAGCCTTTGAGTACCCAGAGTTTCACAATGACATCTTAATAGAGGACGAGGTTGAACAGTATCAAGGTTCAGAGGTATCAGTTCAGGAACCCAAACTAGCGAAGTCTCTATTTGATTTTCATTATTCTGACTCTGACGAGGATGAAGAAGCTGAGCTATTGGTACCAACTACACCAACAAGGGAGGATCAAACTTTCCATCTTCAAAATGAAGATCTTGGAGCTTCCATTGCACAAATTTTTGAAGAATATCTACCTGAGCCAGTCATAGAGGATAAAGACCTAAAATCAGATACATTTTTACATCATCAGGTTGATACTTATGGAGTATGCATTTCACAGATGACAGATGAAGAATTGAATGCGAAATCCTAAAATACATCTGTGAAGAAAAGGTGGGGCAAGAAGCAGAGCAAATGGAGGAGCAAATATCTGACCTTATTGAAGATCTCAGGCATTCAGGAGAAACATCACTGTTTTGGGGAGTACAAATCAAAGACATCACCTAGAAGCTTGACAGATTGGAACTCCCATTCCAAGTCAAGCACCATACGAGACCTCCTGATTTTCTTTCTTTCTTTTCAGGAACCACTGGAGTGACAAAGATTAAGAAAGTGGCACAAGCACTGAATGAGACAAAAAAAAATTTGCCACTTTTTCGTTGGAAGAGACTTTTCAAAAGCAACGCTCATTTGATTGTCTTTAATCGAACATCCAAAATCACACTGAAACCTCCTTGGATTTTAGTCACGTCTGGCTGAAGATGAAAACTTTAGCGCTAGAAGGGAGACAACCCATGCAATTTATTATAATTTATGTTTTCATATTTTATGTATACATGTTGTAGAGTTTTTAATTTTGTGTATTATTTTTCAGGGAAAAGCACAAACTGAGCATTTAAGAAGTAATGGTGTTTGGCAATCACAAATAGTAAAGCTAATTCATTAGTGATGGCTGAGTAAGGAATGAATTCTTGAGATGCATCCTAATGGATTTATACCAAGCGAGTGGCGTATTGCGTACACAATTATGTTGCCTTAATAATTGCTTTGATTTGCTTTTCTGTTATTTTCGTAGACAGGATCCAGACTTTTTGACCTTTCATGATTTCTTTTATTGTTTAGCTAATATCGTCATTTGGAAGATACTAGTGCTATTATTACTCACCCTTTTCAGGTGCGATAAATTCAACTCATCATTGCACTTTTGAAGGCACCCAGACTTGAGAAAGAAATAAATAAAAAAATGGAAGCTACTTCAAGAAGACGAGTTGAAAACATTTGTGTGTTTTGCGGTACTAGTGTTGGTGTTAAACCAGAATACGTAGCGACAGCACATGAATTGGGTCGAGTCATTGCTGAAAAGAATATGCAATTAGTATATGGTGGTGGCAATCTTGGACTTATGGGGATCATTTCAAAGGCTGTTCAGGAAGGAGGCAGTCAAGTTTTGTGAATCATCCCAAAACCCTTGGCAGAGACGAATCTTATTGGACCATCAAACGGAGAGAAACTAATCGTGCCAGGTATGTCTGAACGACTAGTAGAAATGATTAATCGTCCTGATGCTTTTATTGCTTTGCCAGGTGGCTTGGGCACAATGGAGGAAATTTTTACAGTACTATCATGGGCGAACTTGAACATACACTAGAAACCCCTTGGACTATACAACGTTGATGGATTTTATGATTTTCTTTGTGTATTTCTTGATGATGCCCAGAGAAATAGATTCATGTCAAAACCTGTAAAAGAACTCCTCTTCACTGCCAGAACTGCCCAAGATTTAATTGATCAAATCTTAGCCTTTGAACCACAAATTGACCATATCATTTCCAAGATAAACTGGTCTGATAATGATCGTGGTAAGAGGCGTCGGATAAATCTGGATCCTAATCTTTAAATTTAAATATAGAATTTCAGCTAACCAGATACTATTTTCTAAACTCTTCTTCTACCTTTTAAGACATTGGGGACAATGTCTCATTTAGGTTTGGGGGAGGGGATTAGTTAACTAGTATCTTGTTTTTATTGTGTTGTTTTACTTTTTAGTCTAAAATTTTCAAAAAATTCAAAAAACTTTAAAAATTTTACAAAATAAAATATATATATATATATATATTGTGTTTTTATGTTTTTAATTTGATTAATCAGGTGAAATTGGTGTAAGATAGCTGTGTAAGGAATTCTCACTCCTGAGACGTATCTCAACCTATTTCGGAACAAGTTAATTTTTGTTTATTTCTTTTGAATTATTTAATTTGTGAATTCTCCATAAAACTGACTAAAATGGATTTTCATATGCTCAGTTGACAGGTATTATCAACTTACATGCTAACATACAGACATGAGAAGTAATTGACGAGTTTGTAATATTAAGTGCTCTAGTTTAATTGGAGGAAGCATCTAAAAAGCAATGGGATAAAAAAAAGGTATGAGATCCAAGTTATTAAGTTTGTATGGGTGTCTTAACACCTAGTGCCCTAAAGCCAACTGGTTTGGGAGTCACTGGCCTAAAGCTCACTACACGGATTGAAGATGTTGCAAAAATATATATATATATGAAGTCTGAGTAATTAAGTTTATAGGGGTGTCTTAACACCTAGTGCCCTAAAGCCAACTAGTTTGCGAGTCGCTGACCCAAAGCTCGCTACATAGATGGAAGATATTGTATATAAATAAGAAAAAATCAGAAAAATCAGAAAAATATTCCATTGCTAAAAAAGGTGTGAATTCTGATATAACTTTACGACAAAAATATTACTCTCTTTTCAACTACGCTTGTGACTATTGTGGGCACAATGACTTGATTAATATCTTGTTCCCTATGTATATGAAGAATGGTAAAAATAATCGGAGAATTTACTTATTCGGTAATTTAAAAAGAAACAAAACAACTATTACTTTGGATAAGAAGTTTCACCTGTTTAGTCACTAACTTCTTTATCTCTTTTCTCTTGTCTTTTTGCTTTTGTGTGCATTAGTTTTATTATCTTTTTGCTTTTTTGTGCATTAGTTTGACGTTTGTAGGTATCGTCTTTGTAAGCCCTCACGAGATTACAACTCGTCCACTAGGAACACCTAGGGGTTTAAAGGCTTGTTGCATACGCTAAATGCAACCGTGATTCCTATGAAAGTGGCTTAGTTTAATTTAGTTTCGGTTATTTATTTTATTTTATTTTGTTGTTTTGCTCGAGGACTAGCAAAATGTTAGGTTTTGAGGTGTGATGAGCGGAAAATATATCACTATTTCCCGCCCCTTTTACTTAATATTTTGTATAGTTTCTCGAGTTTTATGAACTTTTTGATGTGTGTTAGTTTATTTTGCAGATAAAATAAAATTGGGACTTAATAGAATCATTTAGGACGAAATATGGGTCAAATAAGGGCAAAAATTGGACTTGACATTTTGATTTTGGAGATTGGAAACTTGAAAATGCGTTCTAACGAAGTACAGTTTCTGAAATTCCAGCTTTGCGCAACTGCCGGAATTTGGCCATAACCTTTTACTCTCCGATATTGGATTGAGGTGATTCAAGTTCCAGATTAAGACGCAAAGATCTACAACTTTGAAGAACAAAATAATTTCAAATTCTGAAGATTTAATGACCGAAATTGTTGAAATATCCGGAAGTGTGTTATATGTAATTATTAAAGTCATTTTCAAAGCAAAAAATTAAATAAATAATAAAAATTGTCAAACTTCCACCAAACATGCTTGCATGTTTGGTGGAGGATTTGGTGCCATATTTGGTGTCATATTTGATGCCATGTTTGGTGCCATATTTGGTGGAGCAATTGGTGGAGAAATTGGTGGAAGCCTTTAGATTTTCCTATAAATACCAAGCCATTTCATTTTTAATTCTCATGCTTTCCTTAGGTTTTTGTAAGGAATTTAAGGATTGCATCTTGTTTGTTTATTTTTTGTAATTTAAATTATGTATTTTTATTTTCAGTAATAGTAGTAGTTTATTTTCTTTTATTTTCTTTTATGTTTTGTAGTTAGATTTCCGCTGGGGGAAGGGTGAAGCTTTTATTATTTTAGTTTAGATCAATCTCCCTTAATTATAATATGGAAATTATAATTTAAATTAAAGGATTACCGCCTTAATGGCTGGTTTTATTTATTTGACATAATATGACATCGCCTATATGGCTGGTCTTTATGTGACAGATGATTACAGCCTATATGGCTGGTTTATGGACAAATAATAACACCGTCTTTATGGTCGGTTGGACTTAATTGAAAATCTGACTTAATCAGGATATCACTTATATGGTCGGTTGGTAATATCACTGATAATTTCTATATTATAATAAATGAGATTTCTAAATTAGAATTAGTAAAGGTGGATCCTCTAACCCCCATTATTTTATTTTTATTCTAGGGAAGTGATAAAACACAATATTCACATGCTTAATAATTGATTTATTTATATAATGGGTAATTCTTTAGTTTGTTTATTGAATCTTAAACTTAATGCTTCTTGTTGCTTGATCACCAATAAGATTGATGTGGTAAACTAAAAATGGACTTGAAGAATGGATTTTAGGTTTCAGCCTTAGATTCAATAGCCCACGATCTTCCTTGAGGATAGATAACTCTTTAATAGATTTCCTTACAGGATAGACATATACATGTCGGACGGGGGTAGCCACTAGTGGAACTTGAACTTAATTAATTCAGGTAACTTGATTAACATAGACATATGATTAATTGGGTTATTTGGGTGTTGCATCTGACCATCGACAGAGGTTTTTGCATATCTTCGTGTTCCAGGTTAGCAAACTGATTTATTATAGATATATAAGATAATCAATTCATCATTAGAATAATATTGTGTAGAGTCACGACCCTAGATATTTGTGTCTTTTGTTATTTTCCTTAGTATTTTCTTTTTAATTTTATTTATTTATTTGTTCAGCTAATTCACATTCAACCAACCAAAAGTAATCATTCCATTCTCCTATAATTAGATACCTGTAAATAAATATTATCAATAATTAATAACAACAGTAGGAATTAATTCATCTTGAGATCGATATTTTTATACTACTTGAACGATACGTGCGCTTGCGTTATACGCGTGTGGTTACGCCGGTCAAACGGGTGTAGCCATAATTGGAACTTGAATTTAATAAATTTGGGGTTTCTTATTTAACATAGAAACATAGTTAATTAAATTTCTTTGAATATTTACACGTGACCATCGAAAGAGACTTGTGGATATTTTAGTGTTCCAGGTTAATGAACCGATATATTACACGAGTATAGAAAAACCAATTCATCTTTAGAATAATACTGGGCGGATTCACAACCCTGAATGTTTTCTCTTTATTGTTTTCCTTTGGAATTTATCGTAGTTTTATTTAATTGCTTTAGTTTTAGTCAAACTCAACTAACAATCATCTTTCAATTTCAATTAGATGCTCGTACGCAAGTAGTTTCAATAATTAGTAACGTAAATGATAAGCTCTTGTGAGATCGATAACTTTTACATTACTTGAGCGATACATATGTTTGCGTAACGTGTGAAAATCGTGATCAAGAACCTCGTAGAAGAAGGCAAACACTGGCCATGGAGCCTCAAATAAATCCAACAAAAGGGGTTGTTGAACACTGTAAGATACCGAACTTGTGTACAAGGCCCCGCTCTCCTTTTTAGCAGAGGTTCGAATCTTAAATAAGATAGCTGCTAAAAAAATTAATTTAGACTTTTCTCATCCGTACCTTTTTCTTCAAAGGGACATAAAAAATAAATGCCATTTCTCATGTCTTAAAAGAAAAAAAAAATTGAAAAGCTTTCAAATATTACAAAAAAAAAAAAAAAAAAAAAATGATGCATCTAATCAGCAAATTTACCCAGCAGGCACAATGAAACCAAAATCATTGGATTACATCAAGGCTAGACTAATTTTTTTTGTTGCTGCATAACCAAGACACAACATTTTCCACCAAGATCTTTTGAAGCAAGCAGGTCCCCCAAAATTCCAAGCTCAGGAAACTCACTCCATTCTTTGAGACAAGATGTTTGTGGACTTTCCAAATTGTTTCTCCTTCCCACAATAACAAGATTATATTCATTCACCATTGAATGAATAATTTTCACTGTTTCAGCTCCATCTTGTACAACATACTTCAAATATCTTATGTATTCACTGTTCTTAGCATCCCTCAAGACCTCTGAATCAAGTATTGTTTCCCAATGTAATTCCCCGTCATCATTTGCCGCAATGAAATGCACTACCGTGAGCCTAACCTTGTCGTCCCCTGCCATTCGTTTCGCGTAGGTTAACGCCTCTCTGTCATCATTACCCCCCACGAACATCATCGCAACGTTAAACACCGAATCTGATGATGAGTCCAAATGTGTTACTGGACGCTTTATGTTTCCATGGTCAACGAGGATTCCTACTGAGCAAGGTGCCTTTTCTAGGATGATCCTGTTTAGGTTCCTAACGGTTAGGTCTTCGGATTCAAGAGAGCCATCAATGTACCATGTTCGATGAAATGGGAGTATGATAAGAGAGGCAAGTTTGTCTAGGGCAAGTGTGCATATATCATCGTGCATTATATCAGGTGGGGAAATAGCTGTGAAGGCGTTTACAGATACAGCTTCCCAATGGAGTCCCTCGAATTTCTTAAAAGAAAGAATGACATTTTCTGAGTAGTTATAAGCAGAGACATGATTGTTTTTCTTTTGATGGGAAACAAAGATTGGTGTTGCTTGGTCATTAAGTTTGATGAGATGAAGTGCACTAACAGCAATGGGGGTTTCTCTTCTAGGACAAGAAATGCTCAAGAAATTAATGGCAGAGCTGATATTGTTTGGTACATGGATACAAGAAATTATTTGCAGCTCTGAATTCGGACTGCAATCCACGAGTTTCCTTATCTGATACCCTGCATATTTCCTCGAAGGATTGTACAATTTTCTCACGAAAATAGGCACAATGCTTCCCATTACAACAACAATACAAAGCATAAAACGGAACATACCATAACTTATATTCTGCATAAGAAAAATACACAAGTGTCACAACTTAAATTCCTGCGAAAAAAATCGGAAAAGAAAAAGAAAAAGAAATTGCAATGTCACATAACATAAAGTAGAAGAATAAGGTTGAATTTAAGTACCGTTGCATCACTTTCAAAGGTGTGATAAGCCATCTCAACAATGCCTTTAGTATTCATTATGAGAGCAAGAGCAATTGCATCATTTTTATGCACTTTCCAGTACAGCAGTGGCAACAAACAGGCCACAAATTTGATCAAAATTGTTCCAGCTGCTAATGTTATATTTTTCATCATTATCATATTTTTAAAAGAATGGATACTCCAATCTGCAACCCTCATAGCAGATGCCGTGACAAATATTGGCACGAAGAGACCCGAAACCAAGCAATCAAACTTGTTCACCAGTGTAGATCCCAACGGCGGTCCATGAGGGACTGCTAAACCAAGAATATAAAGCCCCACCACCCTAAATTCAGTAAAAAACCGAGGAGACACCTCAGAAACAACAGGAAAATTATCAAGACAACGGATAAGCCTGTCTGGCTTACTTGCCTTCCTTCCGATGTCAATCTCACTATCAATAACATCACTGGTCGCACCACGAACATAACGATGGTAATGTAGACAAGAACATCTGCAAATGCGAGAAATGCTTCCTGCGTAGATATGCGTGATAGTTTTAAAAATGTCATACACAGGATAGAAATATAGCTCAAAAAATCAGCAACGATAGCTGATGATTGTGCTAGCCTACCAAGTTCCGAATTCATGATCTTCAAATGAGCAAGATGGGATATGACCACTGGAAAAGATGTGATATAATATGTTGGGGAAACATAGAAACCGTTCCTCCCTTTATGTACGGTGTTTCTATTGAAATAGCTTGATAATGCAAAATTAAAAGCTAATGGTGATACCACTGATAGGATGCCAATATACAAGGCCTTTCTTCCCACTTTAGCTACCATTCTTGCGTCCATTTTCACCCCACTTAGAAACATGAAAAATGAAAAGCCAATGTGCCCTGTTGTATCAATCAATTGTATAACGTCTGGTGTAATTATTTTGTCAGCCATTTTTATAACTTCTAATGCTGATCGAGAGAGAAATATGCCTGCCTGTTCACACACACACACACATTATGTTTAAATGATCAAAAATGGTAAAGAGTAAAATTAATGGGAAACATATGGTGACTAAAATTAATCATAAAATGCATGTTGGTTAGCTTTAGTCACTAATTTGTCTAAAAGGATTCAAGAATGAGTATTTGATTACCCAAAAACTATCTGAAATTTCAAAATTAGATAAAAATGACTCAATTAATTAAACAAAATGAAAATTCGGGCAATCTATAGGGAAGTTGGGTGTCATTTTTTCAAAAATAAATAAATAAAAAAGAGAGAGAGAATGCATACAAAAATCTGAGAGATGAAAATGGGAATTCCAAAGCGCATGAGCAGAGAATGAAAAGCTTGGGTAAGGATGAACATGGAAGAAATGAGCAACATGATTCTGGGAGTTGTATAATCCATCCATTTGTAACCAAAAACATGATCTACAAATTGCCTTGCCAAGCCAGCAGAGTTAATCTTCGGTGGAATGCCAATGCAAGTATATAAAGTAAATGTGCCATTTCTAGGCTTCTGCATATCTTTGCCTCTTTAGAAAATATATATATATATAATAATTAAAACAAATAGAAAGATTGAAAGAAAATAATAACCCCAGATGAGGAAATGAATGGATGAATAAATAGTAATGGAAGCAGTAACTAACTTATAACTGTGGTTTTGTTTCTACATTAATTAACTATTACTTCTTGTTTGGAAGTTATGGTTGTTTTATTTGTTAAGGATATGTGATTCTCTATGGCTGCGACATCGTTTTACAGCAATATATTTTGTTTTTGGTTTTTGGTTTTTGGTTTTTTTTTTTTTTTTTTTTTTTTTTTGGGTTATAGGAGGGACTTCTTATCAGGAAAAAAAAAAGAAAAAAAAGAGAGAGCCAGAGTTGGATTCAAAGGGAGAGTTTGGAATCTCATTCCTTGAACTCTCTTTTTAAATTCCAAAACTGTCCATTTCTATTTAATTAATAATATAATGTTATTAGAGTATTGATATATCGATTAAAGAATGAAAGTAGTCATAAAATACATGTATTATGTCATTCAAAAGTATTATTTTTTATGTATAGTACAAAGTATTTTGTAATTAGTTTTACTTACTATTATGTCATCCTTCAGTTCGATCGTTTATCATTTTCCATATTATTAATATTAATAATAATACAATAATAAGTTATTACTAATTAAATATTTAATAAATTAAATTAATAATAATTAATAAAAAATAAAAAATAATTTATTAACTAATAAATCAATAGTTCATAATAAATTAATAAAATATTAATTACTAATGGAATAAGTTAATATGTAATTTTAGTAAGGGGCATTTTCATAATTGGTTAACAATTTATTTCGATTATTAAATAAAATAAACACATTAATGAGAATATTATTTAATTTCGATTATGATTCCTACACCTAAATAGAAAACTTATTTTAATTCTGATTTTGATTCCAATTCATTTTAATTATGAATATCTAAAGAGAGCGGCTTCTACACCCCGGGTCAGACGCGTTCCCACACTCTCTCTCAAAATTACCAATGATACATTTAATCATTATCACCATCCTCCTTCGGGTCAGACAAACTCCCTCACTCACCCTCAAAATTTCCAATAACACCCTTAGTCATGATCACAAATGACTTTTTAAATTTAATTATTTTATTTAAATAAATGATTTTTTTTTATTTTCTTGTTTTAATTTTTAATTGACAATAATACCCACTCTTTTCAATAAAGTACCTTTTTATTTAATTATTTAATTTTCTTATTTTACTTTTTTATTTAATTATTTAATTTTATTTTTTGATTTAATTCTTTGATTTTTTTTATCTCATTTTTTTTCTATTTTACTTATTTAATTTTCTTTTGATTATTATTTAATTTATTTAACACTACTTACGTATAACAGAAAATGTCATTTTTTTATGTTAGCAAAATATATTTTCAGAGAAGAGTACATGTAATAATTCATAAAAAAAAAGAAATACATACAAAAATATAAAAACACCAAGTGTGTCAAGATAAGACTTTGAGGACAACATAAATTATAATTTGTATTTTAATATATTTTTATGTATTTCTTTTTGTGTATTATTACATGCGCTCTTCTCTGAATATGGCTAAAATAAGATTGGTATAAGACTTTTCATTTGAAAAAAGTATTTGTTCGCAAGCTATTCATATAATCGTTTTAGTCACAAATGAACAATTATTGAATAAATTAATAAAGAATATAAAAAAATTAAATAAATAAAGAAATAAAAAATATATAAAGATGTATTAAATAAGTAAAAGAGAAAAAAATATTTATATAAAGAAAAAATAAATGATATTAAAAAAATAAAAGAATTAAATCAAACAAATAAAATAAAATAGGAACTTTTCATAATTAAATCAAAAAATAATTTATTTAAAAAAAGAAGGGTAATATTGTCACTTTATAAGGGGACAAGAGATGGTGCTGTGAAAAGTAGTTTTCATATCTAAACCCACCATTAGTTTGTTCATAGATTAATAATTTTGAATTACTCAACGGACCCCACCCTTTCCTTTGACCTACCAGGCAGGAGTTCGTAGCACACTCATGATTCCGATCAATCAATATATGATCATCTAGTAGATTTAAATGAGTTTCTTATATTAACATATATTATAAGAAACTCATTTATATCTGGGTCCAGTCCTATATGATCACATCATATAAGGTGTCTTCATTCTCATGTCACCACATGGACGATCTCGGATCAAGGTCGCCATACAATTATAGAATGGACCGCAATTATAGATAAACCACAAACAAAGTATCTGCTCTGTTTGCTCTCTATGAACTATTTTAGATGACTAATTTCAGACTTAAATCCTCTTATGTATGACACTCATACACTAAGTCTGAAAGCATATGAGTAATCAAGGGTAAATAAGATCATTTACAATATGCGATTTTAACCAAACATTTGATAAATGAATAATACATCTTTTATTTAATAACAAATAATTATGTTTACATTACATGAAGTTCTAAGGTATATATCCCAACAATCGGGAGAGCCGATGAACCAATTAAGCCAAATAACCGGATCAGCCCATTGCTACAGTGATTCAATCACTGTAGGAAGGGCCAATAAGCTGTAATTTTAACAAATTATAGTTTACCCTTAGTGCGGCCTTTGCCAAAAATTTTCAAAACGCCACCGGAACGATTTTGAAAAATTATGGGAATTTTACCATGCGTTATACACACTGCTACAGTAGGTCAAAACATTATAGTAGTGGCAAAAATTATAATTTTTCCTGTGCGTTTTTTGGTAAATTCTCTAAATGCGTCGGGATCGATTCTGAAACACAACAAATTTTTCTCATACACACACATATAACATTTTACAAATACATGAAGAATATTATACAACACTTGTATAATTAAATCAATGTATATAATTTAAACCAATTAAAGATAAAGATATACCCATCCCCAAGCTTTCTCAACCAATATTTAAGTTCCAAGCTGTTGAGATCTTAGTCTGTGAGTTTATGTCAAGATCAAGGATCTTGGTGTATTACTCACATAGGAAGCAGATGAACCACAAACTTCTTTATGAACAGCAGAAAAGAAAACCAGAAACAACAAGTAATAAGCTTACTAATTTAAAGGGAAAAAACTCAGTAATAAATCTGTATTAAACACTCAGTTTTGTTTACAGATTACAAGAAGAAAGATCAATTTATTTCCAGAAATAAGAATCAAGATAAAAGCTTGAGAAAATAATATAAAACGTTGCACACCCAATAGCCCAGGCACCAGCCCCTTTTATATTCCCGAAAATAGAGAACTGTCAACAAACAGAATTAACCAATTTTGTTTTCTGTTGTCCACGTCAGCCTGGGCAATATCAAATGCTTCCTTCAGTTGATGCGTTTTGCACACATGGCCAATAACTTCCAGACTTATCATCCAAGCCCAAAATTCCAATGTGAAAACTCATTAACATTCTCCACCTTGCAAAATAGATCCATTGACCTGCTAACCTCCAAATACTGAAAAAACACCATTCACACACATCGCATCATCTCACACAGATATCATATGGAACCAGGAGTGATTCCCATCAGATTCACACAGAAATCAAACTTGGCAGTAGGGACATACTTGGTTAGTATGTCAGTAGGATTCACATCAGTGTGAATTTTGCCACTCACAACATTGTCCCTTGAAACTTCTTCTCTGATGAAGTGAAGCTTTACATCAATATGCTTAGTTCTTTCATGATACACCTGATTTTTGATCAGCCGAATTACACTTTGATTATCACAAAACACAGTCACTGCCTTCTGGTTAAGCCACAACTCATTCAGAATTCCCTTAAGCCACATTGACTTCTTGAAAGCTTCTGTTGTAGCTACAAATTCAGCCTCTGTAGATGACAAAGCAACTATATGCTGTAAAGTTGCTTTCCAACTGATTAAACACTTGTTCAGCATAAACAAGTAACCAGTAATGGACTTCCTACCATCTTGATCACCTGCAAAATCTGAATCTACATAACCATAAACTGATGTAACTTCTTCTTTTGACTTTCCATACATCAAACCATGATTAGAAGTCCCTCTCAGGTACCTCATGATCCATTTCAATGCATCCCAGTGAGGCTTACCAGGATTGGACATAAATCTGCTTACAAGGCTCACATCCATCTGCTCTAGTTCCATATCAAGAAGTGCTACCATCACAAGTAGTATTCTTATGGAACTATGTTTAACCACTGGTGAGAAAATTTCATTGAAATCTACTCCTCTCTTTGTGAAAAACCCCTTGCAACTAGCCTTACTTTAAAACTTGATGGTTCAACCCCAGGAATGCCTTCTTTCCTTTTGAAAATCCACTTACAGCTGATTACCTTTCTTTCTTTTGGTTTCTGAAACAGTGTCCAGGTCTGATTTCTTATTAACGAATCCATATCATCTCTCATAGTAGTAATCCACTCTTGACTGTTACCACTATTGATTGCTTCTGAGTAATTGCTTGGTTCTTCAATCCCAAGATCTTCAGCACTCATCAAAGCATATGAAATCAGATCAGCATAGGCATACCTTCTTGGTGGCTTTATCTGCCTCATCATCCTGTCCATTGCTAGGTTGTAATCTTATAAGTCAGTTTGTTCAAATACATCTTCTCTATTTACATCATTGTCTGACACTTTTGTTAAGAGATCACCTTCTGTCTGACCTCCATCAAGCTCTACCTTAACCTTAGGCTCTTTCTTTTGTGAATCATTAGTAGTAAGATCAAGTTCCTTGCTGTGGTCATATTCTGCTCTGAGCATAGTAGACTCATTGAACGCAACATCTCTACTGATGATACACATGGTTTGCTGTCCACACCAGATCTTGTAGCCTTTAACTCCCTCAGAATAACCAACAAACACTCCTGTTACAGCTCTTGCATCAAGTTTACCTTGTTTAACATGAGCATATGCAGGACATCCAAATATCCTGAGATTTTAATAGCTTGCTGGTTTCCCAAACCACTTCTCATCTGGTGTTTTGAATTGAATGGCTGATGATGGACTCATATTGACAAGATAACAGGCTGTGGTTATAGCTTTTGCCCAAAAACTCATTGGCAGTTTAGAGTTTATGAGCATACACCTTGTCTTGTCTATTAGGGTCATATTCATCCTCTCAGCTAAACCATTCTGCTGAGGAGTGAATCTAACTATTTTATGTCTCAATATTCCATTCCTCTGACAAAATTCATCAAACCATTTATTGCAGAACTCAAGGCCATTGTCTGTTCTAAGAGCCTTAATTGTCCTTCCTGATTGATTCTCCACAAGAGCTTTCCAAACTTTGAACTTCTCAAGAGCTTGATCCTTGGTCTTGAGTATATATACCCAAACCTTCCTCGAGTGATCATCAATAAGTGATAGAAAATATCTCCCTCCACCAAGTGATAACACTTGAGCAGGCCCCCAGAGGTCAGAATGCACATAGTCCAATACACCTTTAGACTTATGTTTTCCTTTTGCAAGCTTTGACCTATGTTCTTTGCCAAAGATGCAATTTTCACATAACTCAAGATCCCCAATCTTGTCTCCACAGAACAGACCTTGCTTGCTCAACTCCTGTAAGCATTTTGCGCTCATATGGCCTAACCTGAGGTGCCATAACTTTGACTTATCCACATCCGACACTACTGCCATAACAGAATTTACTGGAACTGATGTGCCAGTAAGCACATATAACCCATTCTTCTTTTCCCTTTTCATCACCACAACATATTCTTTTATCACAATTATCCCTCATTTTCAGAGTTGAACACATACTGTGAACTATCCAGCATGCCTAGAGAAATTAAATTCCTCTTTAATCCAGGCACATGTCTCACCTGGTGAAGGATTCTAATGTTTCCATCAAACATCTTGATACGTTGCACACCCAATAGCCCAAGCACCAGCCCCATTTTATATTCCCAAAACAACAGAGAACTGTCAACAAACAGAATTAACCAATTCTGTTTTCTGTTGTCCACGTCAGCCTGGGCAATATCAAATGCTTCCTTCAGTTGATGCGTTTTGCACACATGGCCAATAACTTCCAGACTTATCATCCAAGCCCAAAACACAAATGTGAACACTCATTAACACAAGCTTCAAGTTTCACCACCAATATTACCACCATCATAAGTTTATCTTGTACAAATCTTGGCAAGTAAGAGGTGGCTAGGTTGCTTAAGATTGACAACAAAAAATTTCCAACAAAATTCAACTTTTGAAACTTAATTTTAGGAAATTTATCTAAAATACCAAAACAATCCTTAACTCTTGAGGGTTATTTTAATATATATGATTTAGTGTTTAGGTTGTATTTTGGGTAAGGTTTTAAGCTAACCACCAAGCTTAATTCATTTCTGTTGTTCTTGGTAGCAATCGGCCATTAACCAAGCTAAATGAACATTTCTTTTTTGTTTGTGGCTCACGCACAATAATCAACTGAAAAAATTAATTTTATTTATTTGTTTGTTTGTTTATTTATTTTTATGGTGGCTTACGCACAACAGCCAGCAAAAAAATGTTCATCATTATTATTTTTAATCTTTTCAAAATTTTATTATTCAATTTGTTAAGGTTAACTTTTAACCGTGACAGAAAGTAACTTTCTCCATCAAATGATATGGTTATTTTATCCATTATCATTTAGTTACTCTAACCAAAGTCAGCAAATTAATTAATTTAATTGTATGATTGTATTATTTAATTTGTGTATTAATTTAACTATTAAATATAATACATTAATTTAATTAATACACTAATACAAATCACATTTATATTATTGTTAACAATTAACATTAAACAGTAATCAAATATCAACTATTGATATATAATTAATTAATTTTAATTTATTTAATAAATTTTCGGATCGAATAGTTCAATTTGTACACTAAGCACATTGTCACATGTTGATCATTGTTGCTCTATTACTCAACGAGTATACTTAATTATGGTGGGACTCTTTAAGTTCACGACTGGTTGTTATATATATATATATATATATAATATATATATATATATATATGTATGTATGTATGTATAAATTATTTACACACACGTATATGCATGAAGACCTGCCCACGTACAAATCATGATAAAAACAGACTCGGTCATCGAACCATATATGTTGAGGTTATAATGTAATGTAAAATCCCTCTGTCATTTGTCTTCTATTGCGCAAGGCCACAGTCTTATCGTCAAGACCTTATCTGGTCAATGTACACTACTTATCTCCAGAATTATATTTCATAGAAATAATATCTGAAGAACACTCTTTCTTCGATATTATTTATAACATTACGGAAACTCTTTCAGAGATGTACTTTTGGCCAAAAGATTTTTAGAACATAATCTGAAGTATTAAGAAACAATCCAACTATTTGGACTAACGGATCCCATATTGACACACACCAATCTCCACGAGCATCGGTTCATAGCTAACAGTCATCATGCGATTAGACCATAAAAGGTCTCTGACATGTATAGTATCGATCATGGAGGATCACTCACAAGGCCACATTGGTTCCTCAGGTTTAAGGACCACATTAACTTCTCAACTCGAGAAGACATCTATTAACGGTTCTATAGAATACTATTAGCTGTCTTTAGTCAGTTAATTCAATATTCGTTCAATAAATGAATATCTACATTTCTATACGAGCTTCAGCTAAGCTCATGGTCCGTTGAGACAAACCATATGTCCATTACATATATAGACAATGTACCAGTCTTATTGACCTAATGACCGACCCATGTCAATAGACCATGACCAAGAATAATTTATATTTGAGAGTATGCACGATATTTCCCAACGCCATTTACAACTCTTGTAACTATATCACCATATATCATATATTGAACTCTCAGGTCTTTACTAATTTCATACATAGTTATTATCAAAATCGGAATCTCTAACCCTTAGGATGATCTAACACTTAGATCATTAATATATGAATAATAGTAAAAGTTTACCATATATTTATATAAATAATTATGATGAAGAAATATTATATTACATAAATAATAAATATTTAGCAATAAGCTAATGGTGCTTGATCACCATTTCCAACATCTTTCACATGCCAAACTCAAGCCATTCACAAGAGCAATTAGATCTAGCCTTCATGCACTTAATTGAAGCTATGGAAGGTACGCCTAACCCAATGTATCTAAATTCCTGATTTGCATTAGTATTGGTGGCGGTATTTGCTCCATTTTTATATTTTGGCCATAACTTTCTCATCCGATATCTGATTTGGTGATTTAAGTTGCACTAAAAAAAGTATTAGGGTTGGTGCTCAGAGTACCAATCCGGATCGTATTTATGTCTGATTCATGAATACGAGCAATTCTATTTTCCATAATATTACTAATTTAATGGTAGCACCCTTGTCTTTTATACACTTATTTGATCTAATTACGATTAGATATCTGATTACGATTAGATCGAAACTGAATCTGGTTCAGTGATATGTGTATATTAGACAAAGACCCTAGGATTTATAATATAGTGCGCAGTTACAATGTAGTTTATAATTGACATTGGGAAGCGCACTATTAGTTGCATATCCTTAAATAAAGTTTCTGGTCAAAATTTGCTAACACGGGTCGGTTAGTAAAATCCGCTGAGACCAGTACATGTCATATATCGTGACTTGGTCCGATGGTTTATCCCAGTGAACCATGAGTCTCGGGAGACTCGTATAGACATGTAAGTATTTATTTGATAAGATATTGAACGACTCACTAAAGGTTTCCTAATAGATGGTACACCAACGTCAATAGGAACCTTCTCGAGTTGAGCGAGCATAGTGGTCCTTCGACTTGAGATACCACAGTGGGATAAATGAGTTATCCTCCACACTTTGATGGCAGTCACATCACCTATCTATTCATGATCAGACCTCCGTCTGTTCGTTGGGTGTGGACTGATGCTCATGATATCCAGTGCGTATCAAGATAGGATCTGTCAGTCCTGTGTACAGGGCATAGGCATCCAGTACGTGTTTACGATCTAGTAAATCCATGGCCGTGGTATAACTTCGGAAATCAGTTTCGAGTATTATTTAGAGATCGTAAATTGAAAGTCGACTGTATTATACCGAACGAATTTGACGTTCTCATCTATATCCCAGGTATAATACAAATAGCCTATGACGGAGGGATTATACGTATGCAATGACCTCGACTTGCATAGTTTAGCGAAATTATATGTGGTCGTCATAATCCATGAGTGGGTGGATTATGGACACGAAATTGGATTTCGTTATGGATAAGCTTTAACTTAGAGAGTCTCACAATATGAAGTGTACTCGTTGAGCACTTGGGCGACTCGATGTGAATAATACGGATTATTCATAATACTTTATCGGATTAAGTGAGTTAATTGGATCGTTTAATCGATTAAACGATAACACATGCATTAGCGGATTTTATCCGATAATAATTATTATTTACACATTAATTATTCGTCAAATGAGATTTTGACACATGCCATAAATATATGTATTTGTTATTTATTGTAAATAAAATACATATATAATAATAATTACATTAATTGATTATTTTGATATTTAATTATTAAATATTTAAATGATTAATTAATTAAACTTTTTCATAAATGTTATGAAATTTGTTTATTTATTATTGGAACAAATGGCATGACTTTAAATTAGGCTAAATGTGTACAAATTTGATTTGTTACTTAAAAGCTTAATTCATTTAATTTGATTAAAATGGAAAATGACCAAATTGCCCTTATTTATATATCAAAGTCGGTCATGAAGAATTTAAAGGGGAAAATATTTTCTTCTTCAATAATTCAACACCATGGCCGACCAAACCCATAAGAAAAAGCTCTCATTCTTGGCTTGAAGAAACCATGAAGAAATTGAAGGAAAATCAAGAAAAAGTTTGGGATTTCAAGTGATTAAAAGGTAATCTACTTAACCCTAAACTTAGAAATTTGATTTCTTGTTTCTTGATGATTTAGAAAGGTTCTAGGGTTCCTTCAAATCTGAAAAATTAGGGTTTTTAGTTGTGGATGATGGATTAGAAGTTATATTGCATGTGTGAAGTAGATTTGGGTGAAATTAGTGTAATTTGTATCCTAATTGATCAATTATTGATGAGTTGCTATTCTAGAGTGTTATGACCACTTTTGTGACACCTAAAATTGTTCTTGGGTTGTTCATATGTGGTGACTTGATTTGGTGTTGTAATTAATTTGATTAATATTGAAAATTTGGATTTAAAGCATGAAAATTGGAATTTTTAGTTTCTGGATCAGATTCTGTAAAACTGGAAATTTTGTGATGATTTTGATGTCATATGAATGTAATAAATGTGTTTTGGGAGTTGGAACAATTTCCGGAAAGTGTTTCAGAGTTGAAATAAGCGAAAACGGCCCAAAAACGAACGGCGTTACCGAGTGACTTTTGAGCCAACAGGGTGACGACTGTCCAAACAATGAATTTTTCACTGTTTGGGAAGCCCATGAACTGCCTAAACACTATTGGGGCTGACATGGGCAGTCCCCATAAGTGTTGGGTGGTCGGTTCGTTCAAAATATATTTTGTTGTCATTTTGTGGAAAAATGGTTTTTGTAAAAGTTTCACGATATTTCAACCTTATTTAGTTTGATATTTGATATTGAATAAATAGGTTTAGGTGAAATATGAATAAATTATTCATACTAGATATTGAATAATTTATTCGGTAATTTGAAAAGAGTTTTAAATTACGATTTCGCCCGAACCGCGCTTCCGCTGCGCCCATCGCCCAAAACCCCAACAAAAATGGTATCAGAGCGAGTCTGATGCTTCATACTTTACATTACTCATGCTTGATATTTGATATATAATCCAATTTTAATGTTCGCACATGCTTGGAATCTATATATGTTTCTTTACTTTTCGGTTCTACACTAACGGAAATATAATTGAAATTTAATAGTTAAATTATGTTATGTTTTCTAAGGTAGAATTGAAATGTTTAGAAAATGATTTAGATTAAAATTCTGCATTTGATGTAGAGTATACCTTCCTGAGGAAAATCCCCGATTTTAAATTTGACTGTAAAGTAACGTGTATTGGATACATGTTTCTTGGTTCGTCTTGTCAGTACGGTTTATGGGTATCTTTCTATAACTGCATCCAAGATCGTGACAAAGCTGTGAGGGTGTAGGTTATAGAATTATTATCCACACCGGTTGTATATTGATACTGGACAAATTCAAGTGAAAGTGGAAATCCTGAACGTGCCAAAGCTGTCATGACTACATCGGTAGCTTGAGTTTGTCATTGACAAGTGAAGCCTTGATACGCCTCCTTGTGAACATGCCAAATCTGTCATAACGAGAAATGGTCAGGACCAAAATCAGGAGTCACTGGTGAGTGATTGACAAAGAGTTGTCTACCTAATGAATATACGTAGGCGAGATCGTGTCAAAGCTGTGAGTCGAAATATATTCATGAGATCCTACTCTCACTATGGAATTCGATTTAATTATTGAATTCCCGTTGTCCGTTGGGGGTTACGGTATTACGTAAAGTAGTGGGAGACACTGCTGAGTTTAAAATCCATAACTTAAGTAGTGTGTAATATTTTGGAAAATGCTGCTTTCGTTTTCCTTTATTCTATTTTGTTTATAGATTTATACTTCTAATCCACTGCATTTATATTTCTTGATATATATATATATATATATATATATATATATTATGCCTTTACTTATGGTTGCGTAATTCTAGAATAGGTTCTAGAAAGGTAGTAGACTTAGATATTGTTAGATTAGTTAAAACCATCGGGAAATATTGTTCCGATTTTCTTTAAAATCAAGATGGTTTGTGACTTAGTTTCTAAGTCACGATTAGGTAATCTAAATAGATATCTGGTTTAGGATATAATAGTCTTGAAAGAATTGTTTCTTATGCAGTAAGAATTGACTTGAATAGTTCATATCTCAAGATTCTTGACTGGCATTAAGAAAACCCCTTAGGTATTTGTTTATCTTATAATGACGTTTCTTGGCTTTAGTGACTCTTAGAAGTCACGTGTCTGACACAGTTTGCTAATCAATTATTTGCAATTGTTGTGAATAATTGAACGTAAATTATAAAGCTTAAGAAATGAGATGTGTATAGTTGTGTATAGAGAATATCGATTCTCACAATACGACAACTGTAGGTATTGGATACCAGATCTCTCGTCTAGTTATTTAAAATAATATTTAATAAATGTTTTGATATTTGATATCAGAACTTGTGACTATTGGATAGTTACTTGTTCTGTATAAACAGTTGTTTCATATTTTAAGATGACTAGTAGTGTCATTGATGAAAGATGAACATTAAGAAAATGTTCGGTTAACTAAATAACTTAGAACTGTGCTTTATGAGTTTTTATCACATAAGCATTAGATGCTTGTTCCGTATGGTAAAGGATGGTCTGATACGAGATCACACTGTAGGGGTTTTTAGGGGCATAATTCGGTAACGCAGCGGAAGCGGCGGAAGATCGTATCTTCCGATTTCAAAACTTTTTCTCGGATTAATTAAATAAACATATTTATTTAATTATCCAATAATCAAATTATGAAATAAAATTCAAATAAATCATATTCAAGTGAATTTACCAAATTACCCTTATATTGGTATTTTGTCCATTTTAGTCCGAAATTGATCCAATCAATTTTGAATGATTCTAAATCATTTCTAAGATGAACTTAGCATGTTCAAAACATCAAAACACCAAAAGCACCAAAAATCCCCAAAAGTCTATCCTTGGCCGAATGCCTCTCATTAAGCTCTAATTTGTGCACTTTGTCATTTCATGCATCAAAACACATCAAGATGTAATCCAATGAACATGAAACTTTATATGCATCATATACACATCCAAATACACAACATATATGAAACCCCCCAAATTT